>JARHVA010005016.1:1060000-1352485 GCA_037957365.1 Torreya grandis
AAAAAAATGATATTTTATTTTGTTTCAAACAATAGTTTATTATGTTTCAAATGATAATGTTATGTTTCAAACAACAATTTCAAATGACAACTTTATGTTTCAAACAATAATTTAATTTTTAAATAATCTTATTTTATTTCTTTATGGTTCATTTTAAATCTTAGATGCATTATATGATTAAGTAAATTCATGTTGCATCTTGACTATACTAAATATTGTTGTATTAGAATGGATTTATTTATGATACACATTATGTATTAAATATCTTCAACACATGGGTTTTGGTTTGTTACTCTAGATTTTGGCACCATTATTATTTATCAATTTGTTAAGGTATGTCCACCCACTTGTTTGGGATATAGTTTATGGGATCTATGGTTCATAGTTGGTGTGGAAAAGAGCTCGGATGATGTTCTCCACCTAGTTGGAGTATTATACTTGAGATCACATATTTATATTTAAGCCATGGAGACTCTTGAGTTGTGGATACTCTTCTTAGGGGAGATTTGTATCATGTTTTATTATTTGAGATAGTATTATGTATTATTGAAACTGTATCTTTTATACATTGTACTTCTACAATAGAGGTTGTAATATTATATCAGTGTTGGCTAAATTTATACTATCATTTATATTGAGATGTAGTAATTATGATTATTCAATATTGTTTATGATTTATATATTTTTTCTTGGTGATCTTTAGCTAATTGGATTACCTATAATCTTTAGGTTTAACTAAAATAATGTAGTTAGCTAAAGATCACTAGTTAGGATTTCTTGTGGTGAAATCTATATCTTGAATATGTGTATTTATTTATTTATTTTAATTATTGTTATATTATGCTAAAACTAAGTGGGATTGTTACACTGAAGAAAATAATTAAAGAGCCAATCATGGACCTTGATATTCTATTAAATCAGAAATAGATGTAGATCCTAATCTTCTATCAGTAGGAGATGCAACTAATGAGGAAAGGGAAAATATTACTAATATCAATTCTGCTATAGAGGATCTTCTTAAGTTAAGAATTTTAAAGTATGACACTAATAAATTAAAAGAAATAATTTCAAAGGATGACACAGATCAAGTGGAATAAGGGCCTGATCAAAAATAATGATATTTTATTTATTTCAAACAACAGTTTATTATGTTTCAAATGACAATGTTATGTTTCAAACAACAGTTTCAAATGACAATGTTATGTTTCAAACAATAATTTGTTTCTTAAATAATCTTGTTTTAATAATTTATGATTCATTTTAAATCTTAGATGCATTATATGATTAGGTAAATTCATGTTGCATCTTCACTATACTAAATAGTGTTGTATTAGAATGGATTTATTTATGGTACACATTATACATTAGATATTTTTGACACATGGGATCTGGTTTGCTACTCTGAATTCCTGCACCATTATTATTTACACTTATATCAAGGGAGGTCCATCTCCTTGTTTGGGAGATAGTGCAGGGATCTATGGTCCATGGTTGGTGTGTAAAAGGACTTGTATGATTTTCTCCATCCTAGCTAGAGTATTATACTTGAGACTACACTTGAGATTACATATTGATATTTGAGTCATGGAGACTCTTGAGTTGTGGAGACTCTACTTAGAGGAGCTTTGTATCATATTTTATTATTTGAGATATTATTATGTATTGTTTAAAATGTATTTTTTATACATTTTACTTCTATAATAGAGGTTGTAATATTGTATCAGTGTTAGATAAATTTGTACTATCATTTATGTTGAGATGTAGTAATTATGATTATTCAATATTGTTTATGATTTATATATTTTTTCATGGTGATCATTAGCTAATTATATTATTTTTAACCTTTAGGGTTAACCAAAATAATGTAGTTAGCTAAAGATCACTAGTTAGGATTTCTCATGGTGAAATCTATATGTTGAATATGTGTATTTAATTTTTTTTTTAAAATTATGGCTATATTTTGCTAAAATTAAGTGGGGTTGCTACACTAAATAAAATAAGTAAATAGCACATAATGTAATTTGATACTTTATTAAATAAAATATAGATGTAGATCATATTCCTCTTTTAGCAAAGATACAACTAATGAGGAAAGGTAAAATATCAATAATATCAATTCTGTTATAGAGGATCTGCGACACCCTTAACTATTGGCACGTCTAGGGATATGTGTAGTCAATTTATGGATTGCATAACAATTTTACATTTATTTATGCATTAATATACATATTAGGTCAACCTATGGGTGTCACATGACCTTGTTATACTATATATAGGAGGTAGGGTTAGTTATTGATGATCATATTTGAGTATTCATTCTTATTGCAAGCATTTGGGAGGTTGCCCCCTCAAAGTGGATTATATATTATTAATATTTTATTCTATATTTACATATAATTGTGATATACTACTATATGTATTCTTATTTGGTGAATTAATATCATACCAAGTGGTGTCAGAGCAACAATTTGGGCCATAATCAAGTCAAAAACCTTAGATCTTGAAATTTGGATATATCTTAAAAATGGGCATGAATTTCTCTACAATTTTTTAACTAGAGTTTTTAAATAATTCAAGTAATTTTACAATAAAATTTCATCTCATTTAGATCTATTTTTCAAAATTCATCACCATTTTAAGTTTTTTCATAAATTTGTTCCATAACATGTAATTTGTAGAATATGTCAAAATAATTTATATTTTTAGAAACCTTGGAAAAAATTAGTTTGGGTCTATTATTTTATATTTTTTATTTTATGCCTGAATAGTTAAATAACTTAGTGGTCACATTTGGGTCAACGAGGCAAAATAAGGTTCACCATCAAGCCTTTGTATGGCTAGTCCTAACACCTATAGATGGGGGAAAGGGAAAGAAACCCCTAAAACACCTTTAGGGGATGACATGGATTCTAAATCATATGATATGATTTCTCAAAGCTAATCAGATCTACATGGCCTAATACACAATGATGTGTAATTCCAAACTAAAATATCAACAATGTAAGGGGAGCTTAATGGAATGAATAATCAATTGCATCAAATCATGACATAATTGGATACCATTTCATCTCATTTACCACTCAAAAACCCTTCAATTTTTCCTTTGGTTCCTCCTCCTCTCAATACTAACACTATTAATATGAGGGTAAAATTGATGTTGCCAAAAGTAAACTTACACAAGTCTGATGGTAAGGATCCACTCACTTGGATCACTCAAATTACAAAATATATTTGATTTACACCAAACTCCTAGATCTAAAAAGGTGGTTGTGTAATATTTATATATAGAACTTGAGCCATTCATTTGGTATCATTGGTTTTGTTCTCAAAATATGAATACTAGTGCTCTTGTTACATGGTCAACATTCTTTGACAAACTAATGTCTCATTATCAGGATAATGTTTCTGAAAACTACTTTAACTAATTAACCAATCTATGACAAATAGGAATAGTGTAGGATTATATTCATCAATTTAAAAATCTATCCTTACATGTGGAGGATATCACTGAGGCAAATTTGACTAAACTTTTTTTAGGTGGACTAAAAGATAGTATTTAATTGGAGGTTTGTATGTTTAACCCCATAACTATATACAAAGCTATACCAAGGGCACGCTTGGTAGAAGAAAAAGAGATGATCAAAAATCATCCTTTCACTACTATTCAAGAATGTACCTTCCCAACTCCATCATAACCTCAACCTACCATATTGACACCATAACAAAGTGACGAGAAACATGCCAAAGGGTTGTGTTATGGTTGTGACAGGAAATGGAGCAAAGGTCATCGATGTGATAAAAAGAAGTTATTTTACATTAAAGGGGATGATGAGGATGAATAAGATGAGGAGGCATTTATTGAGGGTTTTTAAGGACCTAAGGATGAAGCTATAGATTCTCAACCTACTATCTCTTGTCATGCCTTTGTAGGTATTTCTACTCCTCATACTCTTAAGGTGGTGGGTTTCATTAAGAAATGGAAGGTCACAGTGTTGATTGGCTTAGGTAGTACACACAGTTTCATTAATAGTAAGTTGGTTGCTCCTTTGAATTGTTTCAACTATCTAGCCTTAGAATTTCAAGTCATGATTGTAAATGGTGGTATAGTTAATTTTTCTATAAAATGCCACAGTATTAAGTTAGCAATGGGGGACTATTTGCTCAATTCTCTTATGTTTGCTATTCCTATGGGTGGGACTGATATTGTTTTGGGAATCCAATGGCTTACCACATTAGGTACTATTGAGATGAATTTCCATGACCTATTCATACATTTTTATTCTGAAGGTAAGCAGGTGGAACTATGAGGATTAAGATTTAAATCTCCATAAATGGTTACTTCACATCAGATGACCAAGATGCTAAAAAAAGGTGATGAAGGATTTGTGGCATGCTTGTTTTCCATTGATGTTCAACAAACTAAGGAGTCTACCCATCCTGAGTTACAACAAATATTGGATGAGAATTTTGTTGTTTTTGTACCCATGATAAAAGGTCTTCTTCCTAGTCATACTCATGATCATGCCATCAAACTCCTTCATGGAAGTAAGCCACCCAACATCAGACCATACAGATATCCTTATGCCCAAAAGAGAGAAATTGAAAAAAATGGTACAAGATTTAGAGGAGGTAGGTACTATTCACATAGCCAAAGTGAATATTCTTCTCTAGTAGTCATGGTATGAAAGAAGGATGAAACTTGGAGGATGTGCCTAGATTATAGAGAGATCAACAAGTTCACTATCAAAGATAAGTTTCCTATTCCTATAATTGATGATTTATTAGATGAGTTACATGGTTTTATTTATTTTACCAAATTATATCTTTGCTCTGGATATCATCAAATTTGGATTTATGAGGAGGACATTCCTAAAATAGCCTTTCATACTCATGAAAGCCATTATGAATTTTTGATCATGCCTTTTGGTCTTACCAATGCACCATCCACCTTCTAGAATTTGATGAATATGGTTTTTAGGCCATTTTTGAGAAAGTTTACACTTGTGATTTTTTATGACATCCTTATTTATAGCAAAAATTTTAAAGACCACTTACATCATATGAAACAGGTACTCTTAATTCTTGAGCAACATCAATTATATGCTAAACCATCCAAATGTGCTTTTGGAGTTTGGGAAGTGAAATATTTGGGTCATATTGTATCACATGAGGGGGTAAAATTTGATCCTAAAAAATCCAAGCCATCATGGAGTGCCAAATTCCCAAAACACTTAAGAAACTTAGGGGATTTATGGGGTTAACTAGTTATTATCATAGGTTTATCAAACACTATGGTAGTATTGCAGCACCACTCACTTCTTTGTTGAAGAAAGACTCCTTACAGTGGAATGATATAGCTACCAAGGCATTTGAACAACTGAAAATGGCTCTGTGCACCACCCTGATATTGGCTAATCCATATTTTTCTCAAAAAAAAATTGGTTGAATGTGATACATCTAGATATCATATGGGTGATGCACTCATGTAAGAGGGTGGCCCATTGCCTTTAAAAATCATCAACTAAAGGGTAAAAATCAGCTCAAACCCATATATGAGAAAGATATGATGGATATTCTACATGCATTCAAATAATGGAGACCTTATCTATTAGTCATCACTTTTAAGTAAAGACCAATCATGATAGCCTTAAATATTTTATGGAACAATGGTTATCCTCTGAAGAACAACAAAAATGGGTGACAAAAATGTTAGGTTTTGATTTTGAAATAGTCTACAAAAAAGAAAAAGAAAATGTGTTGGTCGATGTACTAAGTGAGATGAACCAGTTGAGCCATTGTTATGTTCTATGACCATTTGGTAGGCAAATTGACTCAAGGAAGTAAGGGCAGAATGGGAGAATGACATAATTACCCATGCATTAATTTAGAATCTCCAGTAGGGTTCTGATGGGACTAAAAATTTTACATGGAATGGGAACGCATTATGGTAAAAAGATAGATTTTGTGTCAAAAATTTCTTCTCAATTAGAAAATCCTTCAAGAACTTCATGTGTCTCCACTTGGCAATCACTTAGGGTTTTTGAAAACCTATCATAGGGTCAAGAAGGATTTTTTTGGAAAGGAATCAAGGGGGATGTAAATAAATATGTGGCTGAATGTATGGTTTGTTAGAAAAATAAGGTGAAACCATTAAAACCCTAAGTCTTTTATAGCCCTTATCCATCCCTAGTCAATGATGGGAAGAGGTATCTATGGATTTCATTACTGGGTTACCATGATCTGAAAGTAGAAATGTTATCATGGTTGTTGTGGATAAAATCACAAAGTATGCTCTTTTTTGTTTTTTATCTCAATAATTAGTGACCATTATAGTAACTTATACCTTCCTCAATATAGTTCATAAATTGCATGGTACTCCCAAGATTATTGTTAATGATTGAGATCTCATATTCACTAGTAATTATTGGACATAATTCTTTTCCATGTTTGGGAACCCGATTGGCTCATAGCTAATCCTATCATCCTCAATTTGATGGACAAACTAAGGTAGTCAACAAGTTTATAGAAGGGTATCTTCATTGTTTTGTGTCAAATAAATAGGATAAATGGGTTCAGTGGATACCCTTGGCTGAATGGTGGTATAATACTTTAATACATAGTTCACTAAAAAATATCTCCTTTTATGGCATTATATGGATACCATCCTCTATCCCTCACTTCTCCCTTGAAGACCCACCCAAAGGTACCTATTATCCATTTTTACTCCTAAGTTTTGCCTCTTTCATTTTGGCTAAATGCAGCATTTAGATTTTGTCTATCAAAGGAGGCTTTTTGTTTGGTCTTCTTACAAGTGTTATTTCTTCGGGAAGGTTTTCACTTCGGCTTTTTTGTTCAAGACTCAAAGGAATTGTTTTGGACTTTTTGTCCGAAATAATATTTCCAAAGGAATTGGTCCATTTCATCTTTTTGAAAGGTCCTTTGAAAAATCTTGAAGGGTCATTTTCATTCTACTAAAGGGTATTTTTTCTCTTGCAAAGGGATGTTTTCAACTTTTTTGAAGGGCACATTTTAAGCTTTCCAAAGGGATAATTTTTACTTTTCTGAAGGGCACTTTCAACCTTTCCAAAAGGTCTTTTTCTCAGAAAAGTGGTCACTCACAAAATTCCAAAAGGTACTTTCAATTTCTCTAAAATAATTGATCCTTACAATTTTTTTGAAGGAATTGTTATGAACATTTTGTCCTAAACAATTCTTCGGTAGAGTCATTTGTAAAAGTCCATAGGAATTGGACACTTCAAGATTTTTGAAAGAATTATTCTTCATGTAGGTTCCCTTTAAAAGGTCTGAAAGGGTCCTTCAAAAAAATCTGAAGGGACACTTACAAAAAGTCTGAAGGGTCTTTTTCTATGTAAAGTGCCCTACACACTTTCCCCAAAGGGTCTTTTCTCAGGAAAGTGTCCTTTTCAACCTTTCTGAAGGGACATTTCAAGAATGCCAAAGGGCATGTTTAGGCTTTCAAGAGAGGCAAAATGAAAATTTTGAAGGGTTATTCTCAATAAAAGTGTCCTTTGAAAGGTTTCCGAAGGGACACTTATAGAAAGCTTGAAAGAATTATTTTAAACATTTTATCCAAAACAATATTTCTGAAGGGACACTCCAAAAGGCCCAAAAGTAAATGGACCAATCAAAAGGGGCCTAAAAGGTTATTTATTTTATATAAAATTCCCACAAAAAATTGTTCAAAAATAATGCCCAAAGTAAAATCCTGAAGAAAATGCCTCCAAAGAAATTGTCCAAGTAGAATGATGGTTATATGGATGTCAACTTCAGGATGATGGAATAGTCACTAGTGTTCAAACAAGAGGATTCAAATAAAATTCAAGGGATCACATTCTCCATCCATTGAAGGATCATAGGGGATCATCTCAACATTGATCAAATCAAGATCTGAGTCATTTTTTATGACCAATCAAAAGAAGAATACAAGGCCAATAGAGTGAAAATGACTCTCATATATGTCATTGCACACCTCAACAAGTTAGTGGAGAGATATTAGCACCAAGACAAATCTATGAAAAGTGTAATCCCTTGAAATAAATGCATTTATGCCTTTTCTCAAAATATCTTGATTCCACTAAGTAATCGTTAGAGAAGCATCTTTGAGAGAGCAGGCCAAGAGTGTTCAAGGGAGGTGACATGGATCAATCAGATGGCTTGAATGAACATCATTGGTAAAGATGGTTGTAGATAAAGATTGGGACTCATAATAGACTTATTCCTCCTTTTGGCACCAAAGGCCTCCTCTTCTCACTTGCTTTTTTCTATAAATACAACCTTCATGCTAGTGAAAAAATCGACCACACAGTGTATGGTGAAGCCCTGCTAGAATGATATTTTGCCTTAAATAATTGGTACAATTATTTTTCTTTGAAGTTTTGAGAAATTTATTGAGTGTGTAACATATAATGACAAAAAGTGATGGTTTTCATCCTTCTATCCTTTGTCCTTCATGCCTCAGTAAGAGTTATGGGTCTAACAGGTCATATAGAGTATGTTTAAGTGTGTTAAATTTTAGCATGTGTAAAACTATTCTTAGAATGTATAGGTTGTCTTTCAGTTCATTTTCCTTATTTCATTTCATACATCTCACCTCTATATTGAAATACTCATGTTATAATCTTTAAATCTTGAAACTAGTATGTGTATTTTTTGTATCATGCACTAGGGTATGGTATTCATGTGGAAGATAATCTTGGTGCATCATCATTCTTAGAATAGGTTTATTTATGCGATTTATAACTCTTTTCACTTCAATTAAAATGGCTTAGACAGAGGTTGTTTTGCAGAGATACATTCAAGGAGCTAGCCCCTTTAAATCTAGAGGTTCATTTCCTCTATAAGTATACCCATGTGCCTAAAAATGTTCCAACATTACCCAAATCAGGAAGGGGATTGAAAATTCCCTTCTAGGGTGCAAGATTTGGAGACAATAATTTTGGCATGCCCCATGGGACAAATTATTGACAAGTCAAGGTGATTTCTAGTCTTGACAAGCCTAAGGTTGTAGAAATATTCTTAATCCAATATTTGGTGACACAAAAAGGTGAGAACATTTGGTTATAGATCAAGTTTCCCATATTATACTTCATGGTCCTCACTAGGTCATCTAGGACTTCTGATCAAGCCCCTCTAGCTGAAGCTCTTATTGAAGAACAATGCCTTAAACCATTCCTAATGCTTAGAGATCCTTGGCAAGGAGGTTTTGTATAATAAGAAGAAGAAATTGAGGAAGTTGGAGAAATAAGAGGTCAAGAATAAAGAAGAGAAATGGATATGAAGCAACCTTTCCTAGCCTTTAACACCCAAAATCCAATTAAACTTCCTGCATATGACCCTATTCCTCCCAATGCTACCAAGAATATCCCTAGTTTTAATGGAGAGGGTCTTATTACCCCATCTGAGCATATTAGGGACATCTCAAATTTATATAATTTTCATAATGTCACTTGAGCCAACATAGCCATTAGATTACTTACTATGTCTCTAAAAGGCAAGACACTTGACTGGTATAGGACTTTGGAAGGTGACCGCATTACGATTTGGGATAGCTTTAGGGAATTATTGGTAACTAGATTTGAGAATAAGAGTGACCATACGTCATTGATCCATTAGCTAAATGTGATAAAGAGAGGTCATAAAAAATCCATGGGAGACTTTAATGAAAGATTTCAAAGGACATGGCATAGGTTACCACCTATCATAAGACCTCCTCCAAGCTTTGTGTTCCCCACTTATCTCAAGGGTATTGGTACTAATGTGGTGGTGATGTTATAGTCAATAGGAGGATTCACTCTACCATACGCATATGAGATAGCTATTGAATTTTAGAATAGTTTAATATAGGGTGGAAAGCTACCTCCATGGGTTTCCATGCCTTTGTTATCTCATAGTTTAGTTGAAGCTCCAAGCATAGCACAAGTTCCCTAACACTAATATCAAGCTGAGAACCTTTCCTAAGAACATGGATAATGTTGTGAATAAAGATGAAGATATTTGATCATTATGACCTTAGCTCAAGAAAGCCCAATTCTAGATAAGTGCTCCACTAACCATCAATACTACCCTCAACAAGGCTATAGAGTTCCACCCCAATACAACTACCAAGGAAGAGAACAAGGTCAACAAGGTTTCAATAGGTAGCCCAATGCCTATAATCCTAATCCACTACTTCCACAAAGTTTGTTGTTCTAGTACATGTTAACTTGGTCCAAGGGGAGGATCATTTGGACCAATGGGAACAACCTCAAGGGTAGTTTATGCATGATGGTTGAGAAGATAGAAAAAATTTGGTGGCACAATAAGAAATTAATCCTTACATGACATCAAAAGAAGTGAATCCTAGCCAAAGGGATATTCATGGAGAAGGTAGCAGTCAGAGTGTAGGTATGATGAACTTTCAAGCTAAGGATGATTATGTGTTGAATAAAATCACATCAATCGCTACCAACACAAGAGCCAAAAATAGATATCTAAGAGATGTTTTAGGATTACATGTGACTCCAAGTAATGTCTCTTTAAATCCATAAAGTGTGGATCCTAGTGCAATACCTACTACCAGTCATGCTCCTCAACAAAGTTAGAATGCAAGTAGGGTTATCAAACTTGAAATGCAATAGGTTTAGAATCCCTCACTACCTTCAATAATTCAAGAAAAGGTGAATACTTCCCTTATAAACATTTTTGATTCTTTAAATAATTCCAAGACAAGCATATCACTTTGGGAAGTCTTGAATATGCCTAGTCAAAAAGAACTCTTACAAGAACAGCTCATAAACATTCATGTAGCCCCTCAAACTTCAAAACACAATAATGTGGCCTTTACTATTTCTCCAAGTCATGTCTTATATCCCTCCACAAAATCTAATAAGCCTCCACCCTTATACCTCACACTCATTATGGGATACAAGTTGGTTCACAATTGTATTGTAGATAGTAGAGCTAGTACCATTATCATGCTTAAGATGGTGGCTGATAAATTGGGATTAAAATATGAACCACATAGTAAAGGTGTATTATAGCTTGATGGGACTCCAACCATGATAGTGGGATTAGTCAGAGGTCTAAAAGTATTTCTACAATGTTTCCCAAGTTTACCCACTATACAAGACATTGTGGTGGTAGACCTTCTAGTTCATTTTGCTATCTGATTGTCAAGGGACTTCATGGCTAAGATAGGAGGGTACCTTTCTACTAAATAATTTTCTCTAGATTTTAAAATAAGGTATGGATCCAAGGTGACTATAAGGACTCATCCCTTAGTAAGGTTTCTTATTGAGTTGTACATGGAAACAAGTTTAAATTAGAATTGTCTAATTAGCAAAGAAGAAGAAGAAGGTGGCATGGATGGTGAAGCATCTTCCCCCTGAAGGTATTTTTGATCTTTTCCTTGATAAGTATAGCACTGAAATGCATGGAATTTATCCATATACATTCATAAAAGAGACTAATTTGGAATTTTATTGTATACATGAAAAGGATGTTTCAATCCCTTTACTCACTAATAAAGGCCATGAACTTGAAGGAATATGGGAAATGTTTTTTCATGGCTCAAGAAGCAAAGTAGATGTAGGATCTAGAATTATGTTAGTTTTTCCATAAATGAATAAATATTACTCCTCATATATATTCCACTTTAGATTCACTTGCATTGTGGTAGAATATGAAGGCCTAGTTCATGGCCTCTAATGGGTAAAGAAGAGAAGGATAAAAAATTTGAAAGTTTATGGAGATACTGAATTGGTCATCCATCAAGTGAGAAATCAAGCTATAGCCAATAATACCTTGATTAAATAATAAAAACATATGGTATGGGACATACTTGAATACTTTGATGCCTTCAACATACAACCCATATTAAGGGATTCAAATAAACATGATGATAGATTGGCCACCATAGGAGCATAGTTTGACGCAGTTGTTGATGTAGGGAAAGAGAAGGATCAGTCCCATATCAAGGTCATTATGAGGCCTTCTATTCTATATAATTAATTATCATGGAAAGTGTTTAAAAGTGATGAACACATTACACACTTCTTGAAAAATGAATTAGGATTCTCCTCAAGGAACCAAAAGAGACTGCATGATCAATATGAAGAATAAGTTATTTAGCTAAAGAAAAATAAGATACCTAAGGGGCTGATTACTTTGGAGTGTGTTTTAAATTAATATGCTCAAAAGAAGAAATAAAGAGTGAGCATATCCATGAAAGAAGAGAACTATGAGAGAGTCATGATTTACAAGGATGAGCTCTTAAAAATTGGGAAGGTATGTTCTATGTCTGAGAGGCAAGCCTTTATTGAATTATGCAAAGAGTTTCATGACATCTTTGCTTGGGAATACAAAGATTTGAAAGGATTTGATCCAAGTTTAGCTCATCACACCATTGAGTTAGAACCTAGAGCTAAACTAGTCAGGCAGAAACAAAGGCCTATTAATCCCAAGATAGAGGAACTCATGAAGAAAGAGTTGACCAAGTTGATTGAGTCTAGGATTATCTTTCCTATCAAACACTCAACTTGGGTGGCTAATCTTGTACCTGTATGAAATAAGAATGGAGAGATCATAATTTGTGTGTATTTTTTAGATCTTAATAGAGTGTCTCTTAAGGATAATTATCCACTACATTCCATGGAATAAATTTTGTAAGTGGTTTCAGGTTCTCAACACTTCTCACTTCTTGATGGTTATTCAGGTTACAACCAGATACTGGTAAATGAAGAGGATCAATTCAATACAACCTTCACTATAAAATGGGGGACCTTTGCCTATAGGAAGATGCCATTTGATTTATCTGATGTTGGAGCTAAATTTCAAATGGTAATGGACATGGCTTTTAAGGGTTTGATCAATAAGATTTTGCTTATGTACCTTGATGACATAGCTATTTTTTCAAAGGGCACTACTGATCTTATGGAACATCTAAGGTATGTGTTTGAGAAGTGTAGGGAGTATGGAATATCCTTTAATCTAAAAAAGTACATCTTTGTTATCTATGAAGGTAAGCTATTGGGTCAAATTGTTTCAAAAGAAGGCTTGTCCATTGACCCTGACAGGATTGAGGCTAATCTAGGCTTGTCTTTGCCTCAACATAAGAAATGAGTTCAAAGATTCTTGGGGAAAATAAACTTTTTACGAAGGTTTATTCTAGGCTTTGCAATTGTGGTAAAGCTTATCATAGCCATGCTCAAAAAGAACCAAGATTTTACTTGGACAAAGGAAGGTAAGAGTAGTTTTGAGGTATCAGGCAACCAATTACAAAATCACCTACTCACTTAAACCCAAAATTTGCCAAATATTTCATACTCTATACCTTTGCCAACCTTGATACATCTTAGCTATGCTTATGCAAAATATTGATAAAGAGGTAGAGCAACCAATTGCATTCTTCAACCAAGGATTGGAAGATTATGAGGTCAAGTATACATTTGTTGAGAAGAAAACTCTAGTTGTGATAAGAGGATTGAAGAAATTTAGATACATGTTTCCAAATAATAAGATACATGTCATGGTTTCTCATCCTAGCACCAATGAATTTCTCCTAAGCAAAGACCTTAATGAAAAGAGAGCTAGTTGGATTATAAAAGTGATGGAGTATGATGTGGATATTAAGGTTGCAAACTTGGTAAGAGGAAAAGGATTATGTGAGCATTTAGCTTCATATTTCCAAGAGCCAAAAGAGGAAGTCTTGATCAACCAAGTTCAACCACAACTAGCTGATCACATACAAGTTCAAAGTTAGACACAAGACATCATTAGTTTTCTTTAAAACGGTGAGTGCCCCAATGGCTTGAACAAGTCTCAAAGGAGGTATTTTAGATTATAGATCATTCTTTACTATCTTGTAGATGGTGTTCTCTTTAGAAAATACATGAATGGTGTGTTTTTGAGGTGTGTTAACAATGATTAGTTTGATATGTTGTTGGAAAAGTTTCACAATGGTATAGATGGAGGTCATTTCTCTCCTAGGATGACAGTTGCAAAGATAATGAGGGCTGCTTAATATTGGCTTAATATTTTTAAGGACTATTACCATTGGGCTAAAAAGTGTCCTCAATGCATCTTCTTTGTAGGCAAATAGAATCTTGCAGCCCTTCCATTGAATCCTATCCAAGTAGACTAGCCTTTCATGCAATGAGGCCTTGATTTCATTGGTATGATCAACCCTCCATCAAGTGCTAGACACAAAAGGATATTGATTGCTATTGACTACTTCACAAGGTGGGTAGAGGTTGTTGCATTGAAGGAGGCAAGTGAAAATGCTATCTTGTAGTTCTATGAGAGCATTATAACAAGTTTTGGAGTTCTCCATGTTATCATTTTTGATAATGCACTTGCTTTCATAAGTGTTAAAACTTTTGATTAGGTAAATAGGAATAGAGTTTACTTGAGTACCTCATCCAATTATTACCCTCAAGCTAATGGATTGGCTGAGTCTACTAACAAGAATCTCATGAAGATCATCAAGAGGACATTAAAGAATAATCAAAGAGCATGAAATAACAATTTGAAGAAAGCCTTATGGGCTGATAGGATTACTCCCAAGAGATCAATTGGTAACTCTCCCTTTATGATTATTTATGGGAGAGAAGCTAGGTTGTCTATATCTCAAGAACTCCCTACTCTAGAACTTGTACAACAACTGGAACTACTTGAGAATACTCCAATGGAGGTCAAATTGATAGGACTAATGTAGCTATAAGAAGCAAAAATTTAGAGATAATGCACACAAGATCATGAAACATCACCAATTACTTATAAAGAAGCAAGTGCAAGAGTGTTCAAGGAAGGTGAATTGGTTCTAAAATGAGATGAGGATAGAACAAAACCAAGCAAACATATAAAGTTTGAATCTTTATGGAGTGGCCCTTACATCATTAGCAAGTGCAAGTAAAGAAACTCTTTCTAACTGACCAAGATGAATGGAGAGGAATTGACTATCCCTGTAAATGTGATACATCTGAAGCTATCCTATTAGTCCTTATAAGTCTATTATAAATAGTAGTTTAGGTGTGTGTTAACTTTGGTTTGTTGTTGTGTTCCCTAAGTGCTTTATAACATGAGTGTGTTTCCTTCCTTTTATTTGGTGTGCATCTCTGCCTTTGTGCATGTGAATCAATCCAACTTGTGTTTTTTGGGCCAAAGTCTATTCAAGTCTTTTTTGAGTGCCTATATGCATGACTCCATGCCCAATGGAAGGATTTAGGTAGTTGGTCTTAGGCATAGCAGGCATGCCTCCCCTTGGAATCACTAAGAATGTTAGCCATTTTTCACTCCTAGGTTTTGCCTCTTTTGTTTTGGCTAAGTACATCATTCAGATTTTGTCTATCAGAGGAATCTTTTTGTACAGTCTTCTTGCAAGTGTTATTTCTTCTAGGAAGATTTTCACTTCAAGTTTTTGTTCAAGACTCAAAGGAATTATTTCAAAAAATTTGTTTGAAATAATCTTTCCAAAGGAATTGGCCCATTTCATCTTTCTGAAAGGTCCTTTGTAAAATCTTGAAGGTTAATTTTCATTGTACCGAAGGGTCTTTTTTTCTCTTGTGAAGGGATGTTTTCAAATTTTTCGAAGGGCACATTTCAAGTTTTCCAAAGGGACACTTTGCACTTTTCCAAAGGGCACTTTTAACCTTTCTAAAGGGCCTTTTTCTTAGAAAAGTGGTCACTTGCAAAATTTTAAAATAATTGATCCTTATAATTTTTTTGAAGGAATTACTGTGGACATTTTGTCTGAAATAATTCTTTGAAAGATTCATTTGCAAAAGTCTAAAGGAATTAGACACTTCAAGCTTTCCAAAACAATTGTTCTTCATGTAGGTGCCCTTCAAAATGTCTGAAAGTGTCCTTCAAAAAAATTTGAAGGGACACTTGCAAAAAGTCTAAAGGGTCTTTTTCTATGCAAAGTTCCCTACACACTTTCCCCAAAGGGTCTTTTCTTGGGAAAGTGTCCTTTTCATCCTTTCCAAAGGGACATTTCAATAATTTTAAAGGGCATGTTTAGGCTTTCAAGAGGAAAAAATAAAATGTCGAAGGGTTATTCTAGCAAAAGTGTCCTTCAAAAGGTTTTCAAAGGGACACTTACAGAAAGCTTGAAAGAATTGTTTTGAACATTTTGTCTAAAATAATCTTTCTGAAGGGACACTCTAAGAGGCATAAAAGGAAATGGACCAATAAAAAGGGGATTGAAAGGTTATTTTTTTAAATAAAATTACTAGGAAAAATTATTTGGAAAGAATTCCCAAAGGAAATACCTCTGAATAAATTGTCCAAGTAGAATGATGGTTATATGGATGTCAACTTCAGCATGATGAAATAGTCATTGGTGTTCAAACAAGAGGATTCAAATAAAATACAAGGGCTCACATTCTCCATCCATCAAAGGATCAGAGGGGCTCATCTCACCATTGATCATATTAGGTTTCAAGTCATTTTTGATGACCAATCAAAAGAAGAAGATAAGGCCAACAGAGTGAAAATGACTCTCCCCTATGTCATTGCACACCTCAACAAATCAATGGAGAGATGTTAGCACCAAGATAAATATATGATAATTGGACTCCTTTGAAATAACTACATTGATGCCTTTGCTCAAAATATATTGATTCCATTGGGTAACTATTGGAGAAGCATCTTTGAGAGAGCGGGCCAAGAGTGTTTAAGGGAGGTGATGTGGATCAATTAGATGGCCTAAATTATCATCATTGGAAAAGACAGTTGCAACTAAAGATGGGGACTCCTAACAATTCCTCTTTCTGGAACTAAAAGCCTCCTCTTCTCACTTGTTTTTTGCTATAAATATAGCCCTTGTACTAGTGAAAAAATTGACCACACAGTGTATGACAAAGCCTTGCCGGAAATATATTTTGCCTTTAAGCATTAGTACAAGTATTTTTCTTTGAAGTTATAAGCAATTTCCTAAGTGTGTAAGTGACATATAGTGATAATAATTGATGGTTTTCATCTTTCTATCCTTTGTCCTTCATGCCTAAGTAAGAGTTTTGGGTCTAACAGGTCATATAGAGTGTGTCTTAGTGTGTTGAATTTTTGCATGTGTATAACTATTCTTGGAATGTATAGGTTGTCTTTTAGTTCATTTTCCTTGCGTCATTTCATACATCTCACCTCTATACTGAAATACTTGTGTTAGAATCTTTAGAGATTGAAAATAATCTATGTATTTTGTTATATCATGCACTAGGGTATGGTATTCATGTGAAAGATAATCTTGGTGCATCACCATTCTTAGAATAGGTTTCTTTATGAAATTTCTAACTATTTTCCCTTCAATTAAACTAGTTTAGATAGAGTTTTTTTTATAGAGATACATTCAGGGAGCTAGGCCCTTTAAATCTAGAAGTTTATTTCCTTTATAGGTATACCCACATGCCTAGAAATATCCCAACATTTCCCAAATCTAGAAGGGGATTGAACACTCTATTCTAGGGTGAAAGATTTGGAGACAATATTATTTGTAGTGGAGGAACACCTTCAACATCAACAAGAAGTTCATGCTAGTTTGCATGAAAATTTAGCTTTGGCCTAGAATTGCATGAAGTAACAGGCAGATCAACACAGGAGTGAGAGGCATTTTGAAATTGGTGATTGGGTATTTTTTTTCTTGAATCCATATAAAAATATGTCCTTTAATTAACATAAAAAGGATAATAATTTTTCTCCCAAGTATTATGGCCCTTATCAAATCTTGTAGAAAATTGGTAGTGTGGCCTACAAGCTATAATTTCCTCCATCCACTCGCATTCATCCAGTATTTCATGTATCTTTCCTTAATAATTTAATTGGATAGAGAGTTACCACTCAAACTAAGTTACTATAATTAGATGAGGAAAGGAGGGTTATTCTTGATCCTAAAGCAATCCTTCAAACACACACTGAGTAGTTACGGTCTAGACTAATTATTGAGTATCTGATGAAATGGAAGAATTTCCCTTCTGAAGATGCTCCTTGAGAGGATGAATCATTCATGAAAAAAAATCCAATATTGCTTCAACATTGAGGACAACATTATTTTTAAGGGGATGGAAATGCTACGCCCTTAACTGTTGACATATCTAGGGATATGTGTAGTCGACTTGTGGTTTGCATAACCCTTTTACATATCATTTTACATTTATTTATGCATTCAGATACTTAAAAATTTATCCTGTAGGTGGCACATGGCCTTTTTAGACTATATATAAGAGGTAGGGTTAGTTATTCATGATCATATTTGAGTATTCATTCTTATTGCAAGTATTTGGGAGGTTACCCCCTCAAAGTGGCTTATATATTGTTAATAATTTCTTATATATTTACATATCATTGTGATATATTGATGTATATCTACTTATTTGGTGAATTAATCTCATTCCAAGATCTTCTTAAGTTAGGAAATTCAAAGAATGACACTGAGCAAGTCAAGGCAATAATTTCAAAGGATGACACAGATCAAGTGGAGGAAGGGTCTATTAAAAAAGAATGATATTTTATTTTGTTTCAAACAATAGTTTATTATGTTTTAAATGGCAATGTTATGTTTCAAACAATAATTTATTTTTTAAATAATATTGTTTTACTGATTTATGGCTCATTTTAAATCTTAGATTCATTATATTATTAATTAAATTCATGTTGCATCTTGACTATACTAGATAGTGTTGTATATTTTGTGATGATGTAGTTAAACCAAAATGGTCTCATTTTGATTGTATTCATGGTTGAGTTGAATGAAAATATTTTTTGATGTGGATTTTGACTGAGCATCAATTTGAATGTGATGTGATTTCATCTTGTTCAATTATGATCATGAGTAATTTTGTGTCATTTTTCAGTCTTAGCTACATTTATTGCCTACTGATAAAATTACATTTAGTACCCATCATGCTTTTAGATAATGGAAAAGCTTTTGTTATGCAGTTGATCATTTAATTTAGTTATTGGTTATTGTTTTATTAGGAATTGGACATGTTGTCCTTGTATGGAATCATTATGGATGTGGAGTCTAGGAAATAATTATAGTTTGCTTCTTTAGTCAATGGAAACTTGATTGTTCTCTTTGACATGGACTAAGTAAAATGTTTGGTTCTAAGTTGAACTTAGTTTGGATTAATATTATTTCATGATGATTTAATCCAATTTGATAATGAAAGTATTTCTTGAGTTTTTATTAAAAACTTTATCAATTTAAAGTTATTGATATGCATCTACAATGAAGTAAGGGTTCAATAAGGTCTTTTTTCTTCTCAATTAGGTCTTCTTGTTCAATAGGCTTGTAGACTTATTTTGTCTTGGTATTTGAATAAATTAAGAAATATTAAGATTTAAACATGTTATTTCACTCATATTAATTTTCTTTAACTCAACAAACATGTTTCCAACCTTATCTAAGGCTAATTCTTGTAAAAGATAGTAAAATAAATTATCAACGCAGACTCCTTCACAACTAGGTTTGTAACCTTCTTGAATGGTTATTTGAATTAATTCTTAGACACCTTATAAATTTAAAAGATTCTTATATCCCTCTTAAGGGTTATTTTTCTTATTATGAGGTTTTTAGTGTCTCAAACCCTAGGTTAGGGTTACTTGACTGTGTAAAAATAGTGAATGAAAAGTCAATGGAAACTCTGAGACATGTTTTGGACTTTTAGGTATTGGATTAAACTCTACCCACATATACCTTATCTTGAAAACAAATTTATTATTCAAATAATACATGAAAGGTTAATAAAACACATTTCTTCTTGATTTCCATAAACATGTTCTGTGTATTCAGACCTATATTATGTTCTATGCATTATTTTATTCTTATTCTCTTTTGTTATGGTACCAATTTTCATATTTTTAAGCTATAATTTGAGGTAAAAACTATTAATATTGTGTTAAAATATCAAATTTATGTTTTTTCAAAAGTAATAAAAATATATATTTAACAATACCATCTTAAAAAACACAAAGACAATTTGACCCATTTGAAGAACCAATTACATAAATGGAAAGTTACATGGGCAATTAATTAAGGTCTGGAAAACATCTATTAAGCAAATCATAATGCTATCAACAATATTTATAAATTAAATATTTCAATTTTTTTACAATAGCAAAAAAAATATGAAATTGGATTTCAGAAAATGATAATTACAATAAATATCAAACAAAATATTGGGTAGCTGAAATAGTCCTTAATAAACTTGCTCATCATAAGTGACATTTGCATTTATCATGTCAGTGTCATAATCAGTCTCAATATTTAAATCCTCTCTATTGGTCATTATATTACTAACACCTCTTATTTTAGTAAGAGAACTCCATGTTGTCATAGCTCTTTTATAAGGAAACATGTCCATAGGATAATGTGAAACATACAATCTCAAGCAGGTCTCTAGATTTTTATCCAATTTGTTTCAAAGTTTTAACTTAATGAAATATAATGGATCAAATATTCTTTCATCTTACACTGGGCCTAAAATTATTGTTTGAAAAAATTCATATAATCATAAATATTCATTAATATTTTTCTACAGTATGCTACTAGGATAAAGTTTTTTTCATAGCCATGTAATAGCACCATTTTATATTGGTTCACTTAGACACTGATAGTGATCAATAATGAAATGTGTTTACTAATATGTCATTAAATCCTTTCATAAAATAACTTTAATTTCAACTCTATTAACTTCTATAGATTTATTGAAATGCTTAATATGAGAACCCACATATTTTTGAAACAAATTGCTCATCATATGTTGATCATTATCATTGTTCTTAAAAATGGGATTCCCAACTCCCATGGCCTCCAAAAACCATCCCCTTGAAAATGATCTCTGATCTTAACAAATAAGTTTTGCAAAATTCTACTCAATTTCATCTGTGTTTTAGATATAATAGTATTATAGAAGACATGTTATATGCACTTCTTTAGTTTCATCTCCTATAAAATCAAGTCTTTTGTAGAAAGTGTGCACTGGTATCTCTTTGCCATTAATGATGACACAAATATGATCACTGATATTGAATTTAAAATATATTTTAGGATTTTTTAAATTTGTCAATTTTTAAAATAGGTCCCTAAAAATTTTCATTCGACATGTATAATATATCTAGAGATTGACATACTCATTTTTTCAACGTATGAAGTCAACAATATATATGGACCTCTCCTAAGAATGTTTCATTAAACATTTGATTTCTTTTAACATTGGAAAAATTCAACATAATGTTATCAGTGTTTCCAAATCTATTAAATGGTATAACATATCTTTTGTCTTGTCAACTTCCCTATGATACTTATACAAAAAACCTACAAATAATAGATATTCTTCAAAAAAATTGCATGTAGGCTCATACATGAAAATGCATATTGTATCAACATCTTTGAGTAGTTTTTTACCATCAGTCACTCCAATTGCAAATTTTTGGAACTCTAAAAATCTTTTTAGACTATTTGACATATAATCATGAAAGCCAAAAATGAGTTCTTCCACTTCTACAACATTACCAAATGTGCTAATAATTTTGTATGCAAGATTCATCCTATAAGCTATGCAATGAAATGGAATCATATATGGATAATTTTTTGTTTGAACTTAAACACAAAGATCATTTATATGTCCTTACATTACTGATGCACCATCAGCCCCAACACACACCATATTGGTAGCTATTTCATAATCTCCCATCCCATTTTTAGCTCTCAAATTAGATACAACTAATTTTTGAAGGTTTTCAACATTATAATTTTCTACCATTTTATGAAAAACTAATAGATGAGGTTTCATTGTATAGGTATCAAAAGTATAAACATGCATGAAAACCCATGATATGTTGTCAACTATTGTGACTTCATCAATAGACAATGAGATAAACAATGGATTTTGAACATTTTTTTTCAAATCCTCCTTCTCAACCATTTATATAAATTTTTCCATTTCCCAAGAATTTATATCTAACCAATGTGATTGTATAATATCAAAATACCCATAATGTTGAAATAAAATATTATAATATAAAAAATCAGAAATAGGTTTGCCTTTTTTTAAAATGTGGTATATATTAGAGAACTATATGTATTTGGCCTTTAGATTGAAATGCATAACTTTTATGAATAGATCTTTGATTCTTACCCTTTGCTCAACAAGATGTTTTTGACATTTTTGATCATTTTCATACTTGCTTGCATATCTTACATGTATGCATTCTTATGCATTTTTCCATCTATGTGTTCTTATTGTTTGTCTATCTGTGTGATTCACTAACACATATATTTTTCCACAATATTTCTCAATTGTGTCCAACTTAAGTTGCATTCTATATTCCTTTTCTAATTTCTAACTACATATTATACATCTACATTTTTTTGGAGTATCATTACCATTTTATCACTCTACGGTTTCAATGAAGGGATATTTTGCTTCCTAGTCAACTTTAAAAGACCTCCCAATTGACCATCTACTTATCTTCCTTCATAGAGATTTTTTAGTAGAATTTTCAACTAAAGTTAGTGTTTGATGAGAACTAGAAATATCTTCTGGTAGTTAAATTTCATCATCATTATTATCCAGAGCTAGAGGAGCATCTTCAAGTGGTGGCATGTCATCATCAATAAAATCTTTAGGTGGTGACATGTTATTGTGATTAATTATTTGTTTTGAAATACAATCATTATCAATGGGGATTCATGCATGTAATAGGGTTTTGATATTATTATTGACAATTAAAATCAAATCTAATGAAAATTTTAAAAAAATCTTAATAAGTCCCTGTATTTTGAGTACATGTTGGTTACATGAGATTTTGTTGGCTCTCTAAAATAAGATAATATACCTGATCTTCCTAATAATTGGCTTGTCTTTTTACCATTACCACCTAATGTCATTTTATCATGAAAAAAACAAAAAGAATTTATGTGACTAAATGATTGTAATTGATGTAGTCAAATGGCTTCTAGTGTTGGGATAGGTTGAGTAATGCATTTGGTTGGTTTCAACACAATGCAACTAGATGATTGTTGGAGGTATACAACCAGTCAGTAGCAGGAAGTATGCAACTGATTAGTGGTAAGAAGTATACAACCAATTGGTGCCAGTAAAAATGAAACCAATCAATGACACTATGGAACTATGAAAGTAAGGTTGCAATCAATTGGTAGCAATAAGTAAGCAACCAAAATGTTGTCAATCAGTTATCTAAACACTGCAGCCAGACAGTTATTGGTATCATGCATCTGGATGATTGTCATTATTGAATGATTGTTTTTTTTATATTGTTGGATGATTGCCTTTGCCAAAATAATGAGAATTGGATGGTTACCCATGGAATCATATTTACTATACATATAAGTTGAATTGGATGGTCACCCATGAAATTATTATAAACATTTGGAGAGCCGAACCATAAAATATCTTACATTCTATTTTTTTAGGTGACCCAGTCTTATGTATTAGGCCTCTAAAATTTCCAAAATAAAATTCCCAAAAACTGAATATTCATGAATCAATGAATATTCACCACTAAAATTTACCCTATCATAAAGGCATGATCTCCACATGTACATAGTTTCCAGGTTTTACTAGGGGCATGTCCTAAATACATGACCTCCACACCTACCCAATTCTAAATATATCTATATTTCAATAGGGGAATGTCATAAATACATGAACTCCATAATTATACAAATATCCAATACAGAGACATGATTCAAATATACACTTGGGTCAAAATCATATACATTACACTAATTTTTCATAAATTTGGAACAAAGATTTTTAAATTTGTGGCACATATATTATAAATGGTTACATAGCATAGATTAATTTGATAGATAATCCAAATTGAGACATATTATAGGTGCATATGTCATGCTAGTGTACTAAAAATTAGAAAATTTACCAATTATATCTCTATGTTACTATCACTAGGAAACACCATTTTACACCAAGAAGTACTATTATCAAACCTTTTCTATATACATTAGTTGGATCTCTTTATTTGTTGAATTTATTAAATCATTAAACCTTAAAAAATTTATAGGTTGGGTTTATTAAATCATCATACCTCACAAAATTTATAAGATGAGCTGATTAAATCACTCACCTTCACCAAACTATATATTCACACTTGAGTTGTGTAATTACGATTTAGTTATCTCAATGTCTATGTCAAAACTCATACTTACATCAAATTGAGGTAATAATACATTCCAATATCCATCTTAAAATCTCCAAACCACTCTCTCAATTTCAATGATTCATACAGAAGCATATTTACCAAGCAAAATACAAAGGGGAAACATGGTTGCATCAACACACAAGTACATTCCTTCCTCGCTCTCTTTCCTTTCAATCACTTCAATAATTTTAAATATCATATTATATGTACTAATTTATATTGTAACATGCTCCTAGTTATAGGTCATATACCAAAAAAACTCAAAGTGGGATCAAGCAAAGGCAAGGCATGTTGTACACACCCAAGTGCTAATTTATTTCCTTTAACATAGTAATTCCATCCTTATGCATTACTAGATTAAAAGGGGGAAATGTAGATACTAAATTTGAATATTTATAGCATCTAAGTCTTGTACATTTGATAAATACAAATCATAGATTTACCTTTTAGCTATGAACCTTCATGTTACCTAAAGGTTTATATTCACCATCTCACTATGCCAAATTAGTTATCTTACAATCTGGCCCCTATCATTATGATGACCCAGATCTCCTATAACATACATAAATCTCAAAATTTAATATACATATTTCACTATCAATTTTAGATCCTTAATTTTTTCTAGCCTTTTAGAAATAAATGGCCACATAGGGACACTATCATTGGCGCTAGATTCCAAATCATTATCTAGTGTTCAGTACTCAAAAGTCATCAAAATTACAAATTATTCAAAACCTATGGGTTTGCCTATTTATCTTGTTAAACCCTACTATGAGATATTTTTAAAGATACAACATAAATACAATTCTAAGCCTTATCATTAGAGATATATAAAATACCAATCAATTACATACCAAGTCTCATTCATTTAATTACATAACTAAGTTATTCTTCCCTATTAATCCCTATTTATTTATCAATCATAGGAGCAGTCATACAAAAGGTCTGAAGCATCCAAAGAACATCCCATGATCAGTATTTTTCAAGTTACAAGATATATCATTTCATGCATCTATATATAACATATTACACCATTTTTCACACACTCTCCCACACATAGAGAAGAACTACATATATTTGAGGCCATCTTTGGAGTGTTGGCTATGTAGGAAATAATCATTAACATAGGGCTCTTTGATTTCATCTCAACATCATGAGCCTACTAACCCACTTTTTAGAAAAAAACATCCCAAGGTTGAAGAGCTAGGGTTTTATCCATAAGTAGATATATACAAATTATATTCTAGATATGAATACATCAATATAAAGGAAACAAAAAAATTGAAATGTGAATTTGGCCACATAGCAATCTAACACATATTTTGTACTAGATAATAGCATTTTAAAATGGATAGTATCATCGATTGTATTGTCCCAAAGTAAATGGTAGTGTATGTGGCTCCAGAAACATCATTTCTACAATTTGACAACTATCCCAGAATCTTGATCCTCTATAATTATACTTGTTTAAAATTGAAATCCTATAGCACACATTATAAAGCTAGCTAAGTATCATTTCTCCTAGGCATTATAATCAAATATAACATCTTTCAAATTTGGTACATTTTATATTTAACACATCTCAATATTTTAATTCGTAATATTCATTTATCTAATTTTACAATTAAGCGGCCTAATCTTATAATAGTTTAATCTAATTTGATTAAGCTATTCCTCGTAACTCTTTCCAAAAAGGGTTAAATAGGACCACATATAGGGGACATGTTCAAATTTCACTTACATTCATATCAACACACAATAAGGCTTAGAGACATAAGAAAGGACATGTTCAAATGTCCACATCCAGAGAAAAGAAATACACAAAACATGAAACAAATAAGGAAAATATAATAATAATGCATGGATAAGTGAAGTGGATATATATAAGTAACTTGTAGTATAATCATATTTAGTGATTGAGATATCTAGTAATATGGTATTATGAAAATAAGTGAGAAAATAATTGTGAATATAATGTACTGATGTATAAATAATAGGGATAGTCATAAAATGATAAAATCTATGTAAGAGGATGCCACCAATGAACCTATTGAGATATAAACAAGCTATATAAGGCATGTGACTAGTTTGAATATGAGAAAATATATCCTTTATTTATTGGGCTAAGTCTGGTGGAATTGGACAAGAGGGCATTATGTTATTATATGGATTAGAATGGTTTTATCTATGTAAACTGTTTGGGTTTGATATAATATCACCACTTGCAACTGCATCTTGAAGTTACAACTTGTATGTTCTGTAACTCACTCAAGTA
This sequence comes from Torreya grandis, assembly GCA_037957365.1. NCBI lineage: Eukaryota > Viridiplantae > Streptophyta > Pinopsida > Cupressales > Taxaceae > Torreya > Torreya grandis. The sequence goes on from JARHVA010005016.1 coordinate 1,086,453, forward strand.
AAATTGTAAATCATATTTGATATAAAACTAGATATATAGAAGTATTGCATATACTAAGCACAAATTAACTGATGTAAATGAATTAGACATAACATGCACAGGTCATGGTTTTTATAATATTCTAAAATATTTTATTTTTTTTATATTTTTAGATAATGTGAAACTAAAATAAAAAAGGAAAATATAACCAATGACTCTTGCAAGAGCCTCATTAGTAATAAATCATGTATCTAGCATAGGATGTATGACCTCTCATGAATGGAAAGTATCATGCCACTATGAAGTAATTGATTTAAAATTAGAATATGAGAAATGATCTAACTCTGAAGAAAATGTACTATTGTCATGATAATGTTATGTTGTAGCTTGTGTATGTTTTTATTTTGTTGAACTCTAGGACTCTTCAGAAACCATCTTGGAGTGTATAAATTCTATTTTGGTTTCCTTTATGGAATACTCATAGTTCCTTGTAATATCAATCTAATATGAGATGGATTAGAGAGTAACTTTCTATAATATGTGACAAATCACTAATTAACTGAATTTTCAAGGACATATCTCCTTGGAAAGTTAGCCACTTACTTGTGAATGTTATGAGTAAATTGAACCTTTTTAGATTGTTTAGCTGAAATATGTTGTATAGGACCAATAACCTTTTTTTGTATGGGGTATTCATATGGAGCACTATGAAATATGATAACCTCATTAACAAAAAGGTATTTCAAACATATGTGTATTATAGAAGGAATTGTGCTTAGCTATTGAATCCAAGTACATCCAAATAACATATCAAAAACTCTTACACTAGGAACTACTATGAACTTGATGTCCAAATGTGTTGGACCAACCTAAAGTTTTAATGTGATCTCACCAATAGAAGTTAGAATATGATCATTGAATCCCTTTATTATTTTTGTGTTAGGAAGTATATCATCATTTGTGTATCCAAGCTGAGAGAGAAGTGTGATAGTGTACATATTCACACTTGCACATATTCAACTATCTCATGCTCTCTAAATGTGATAAGTGGTTAAGATGGCATTGAAACATGTTATGTACTAATTATGCCATTCTAAGGATGTTGTGTGTCTATATGAGGAAGATAAAAAATTGGTGTATGGTGTGCATTGTATATGTAATGCACTTCTAATCTGTCTATTGGTTCTTAACCTGTATACTTAGGAAAAGGATCACTAAATATCTTCATTGCTCTATTCTCACTTGGTTGGGACATTTTACTTTTGATAGATATATTCACATCAACTATGTTCTCATCTATCAAATCCTAGATCTTATGTCTCAAACTTATGGATTTTTTGGTAGTATGCCCTGGCGCTCTAAGAAAATCACAAAAGGAATTCTAATCAAATTATTTATAAGATATTTAATCATGGAAACCTCTTTAATGGGAGTGTCTGATATGAGATGAAATTTCAATAACCTTTGTAACACTTTGTAATGAACTTTTGGAAAGTTGGTAAACTATCTCCTTGGTGGATTAGATAATACAATACATGAAGTAGGATCCAAAACTACACTCATTGTTGCCTTTTGATCACTCTTATTTTTAGTTTGTCTCACCTTGTATGGTAACTTACTCATATTTTTTCCACGAGATGAAGAAACTAGGTTGGTAGCATGCTTTAGCTTATTAATTGCTAACAACTAAACTTCTTTTTCTTTAAATGTATGACATAAATCCATGAATGATATATATTTATTAAACATAATATATTCATGTAGAGGTGGAATCAAACTTTGCTTGAAGATGTCTTGCAATTCCTTAACTACCATAAGACTTTTCATCTTGGATAACATGGTCTTATACCTTAAGATATATTTTATGATAGGTTCATTTGATTCTTGTTTGAGTTGAGAAATTTGAGCATATAAAATGTTTTCACTAATTTTGATTAAGAAATTTTTAAGGAATAAATCTTCCAAAGGATTAAATGCATGAACTAACTGATGTGATAAATCATAAACCATCTTAGTGTGTATTCTTGTAAGATTATAGTAAATAACTTGGTCAACAACCTATTATTGGATGCATAATCCAAGCATGTTATGTGAAATGATCTCAAATATTATTCAAGGTCAACTTTTTCCATCATGAAATGTAAGCTTAGGTGTCAAAAAACTAGTTGGTAAAGGTTAAACTACAATATGTTGAGCCAATAGAGTATGCAGTAAAGTATATGAATTGAGTGCATGATTAGGGTTTGAAGCACCCTGTAAAAATTGTAACACCTTAGTTTGTAAGGTTAAAACTCTTTTAAAAAGGATTTTACATCAAGACTATAATGTGTGTTGTCATAAATTATTGAGTAGGAATTGGAGCATTAATTTTTTGAACACCTTGGGTTTCCCTCATGGGAGATGGCAGTACAAAATTGGTATCACATGTTAGGGAATAAGGTAGCCAACCCATAGAAGTTGAAGTATCATATGCATTAGCCATGCTTTCACTTTTTTATGTCCAATTTTTTTTAAAAATATTGTATGATATTCATGAGGTTGTTCATAGATAGCTTTTTGAAAGTTCTTAATCACTTTTACTTTATTAAGATCTGGTTGTTCATCACCTATAGGTGGAATGACATATTGATGTTTATTTTGAGGGTCAAGGTTGTATTAATTGTATTTTTCATGTTTTGATGTATTATCATGTACTTCTACATATCTAGTTTGTACATTAAGTTATGAAGATTTTAAAATAATTTTGTTCTTATCCATATTATGTGCCTTATCAAGATAAATATGAAAATTCTTAGCTTGAGTACCACTTAATCTAACATTTCTTCTAAGATATGTGGAAACAACTTTCTTAGATTGCATAAAATATGAAATAAAAAATTAGAAGATTGATACCAATAAATAATTTTTAAATCTAAAAATCCTAATACAATAATTGTAAATATTAAAAAGAAGGAAAGAAATGCTAGCAACATCCATGGCTAGGGTTTTGTAATATTCAATCAATAGACGGGTTCACTAATATATTTTATCAAATTTGGGATTAAGATAGTTTTAATATTGATTAGATAAAATAATAAGTAAAAGAAGTGTGTACAAGATATACAATGAATTACACAAATTGATTTGGGACTTACTAAATGTAGAAATATACTAAAAAAGTAAAATACTAAAGAATGATTACTTAGCTGTAAAATTAGATTTGTAGGACTGTAAATGTAACTGTGAAATTGACTATATGATTATGTGAGGTCACCATGAATCAGGAACAAGGATTTTCATATGCCTTATATAAGGACATGCTAATTATATGAGGCCAACCTACACTGGTGTCTATAGGGAGCATTGACATCCAGTAAGGTTTTTGCCCTCTGTATAAATATGGGTTTCTGCATCTTCACCTATAAGTCTTGTGTGGATGATTAGATCTGTTCAATTCACTATGAAATCTGATGTATGCCTTCCTATTTACTTGTAAGCCTAGCTCAATAGACTACACAAAAAAAAAGAAGAAAAAGGGTTAGTGGCTAAAATTTTGATTGAACTCAACACCCCTTGTGTTGAGTGTTGCCTACATACCAAGACTTCAAAGATGGATAAAAATCCATGTAGCTAGCCCATGCTACAGTAGTGTGTGTGAAATATTGGTGTAATGATAGATGCTAGTGTAATCTTGGTGTGATTAATCGCTTTGACAATGATCTATGACCTTGGAGGTATATGCAAACTTAGCCTAGGGATACTAAGGTTGTGTTTACTTAGAATTAGGAAGAATAGGTACTTTTCTCTTAATGTGTAGTTAGATATTATGGTGTTTTTCAATCATATGAGCCTCTACTAAACAATGGTTAAAAATGTGGTTCTATAATGGTTAAACAAATAGGGCTTACAAAACATGTGAGACGACATGTTTCATGAATTTGTATTTGAGTAAAAAGTCATTATTTGGCATGAGGATACCATTGATAAATTCAGACACTATCAGCAAGTGGGATAGTCCTGAAGGATTGGCCTAGTCTTAGGGACAAAGACAACTAAACTAGAAGTTTTGATCAATCTAATAATGAGTTGAAGATATTTTGAGTGAACAATAGGAATGTTATGTCTTAAAGTTGGTCAAGGGTAAGGGTCATCAGCATAGAGGTAGAGGAATAACATCTTAAGCCATGGAATTAGGCATGAGCTAAGTGTGTATAAAAGTATGGTCACAAGGACATTGTTTTAGCGATAAATGACAATTTATGTGTCTAAAATTAGAACCAGTGGATTGCTTCTTTGTCTAAGTTGAAATAGGCTATAGGTACCATGTCTCTAAATGGGTTGTTTTGTAAAAGTAAAAATTGATTTCTTCGTATATTCAACTGGTGGGATATTTACCATCAAATTTAGGAAATTCTGATTTGGGTTCACATGACATTTTCCTTAAATTAGAGTTATGTTTATAATTATTGTTCAGACTAGTCCGTAATTCACAACCAATTAATTTGGTGAGAATGGTCATTATTAGTATATGTTGGGATTTGATGTCAGTGATTTGGAATTGGATGTCATCCCTTATGGCGTATATTTCTACAATAAGTTTCTCCATTTCCTTTGATTGGCTTACTACTACCATATAAGGGGTTCAAGGTTTACATAATTATTTTCTATAAAGTTATATATCAAAATAATTTGTTCGATAAGATAATCACAATTACCACAACTTTTTTTTAAAAATATAGGATTTTTTTATAATTGGTTGTTTACCTTATGGGCTTCTTGATCCTACATCATTTCTAAGATGATTAATCCAGGATATTCTTACCCTTATTTCTTATGTTGTGACCATGTTTCTATAAGATGTTGTTGGTTGACCCTCATGGTATCTACCATTACCATTTTCAAAAATCCAGCTAGTGGTATTATACTCCAAGTCCAAGAATCCCATGGTTATCATAGTGAAGGTTAGTATAGCATGTGTATGACTTGTGAGCACATAATTATACTTATCATGTTCATTAATAGTATCTTTTCAAGACTTGATAGCTCTAACTATGAAGGATTGAACTATCCCATAACCCACTACCCCATCTCTAAGGTACATCATGAGTAACTTCTTGGGGATAACTACTTATTGATGCATCATATAATACATATAGAAAAAGGCCATCGAAGATTAGGTATTAAAACTCTAAGAGGTCTTCCTATACACTTGTAGGTATGTAGAAGCTCAAGACCATATAAAAATGTTCTCTACATGCCTATTATGATGGGTCAAATCCCACCTCACTTCACACATGGGTCTCACATGTTATCCAAAAATCACATCTATTTTGTAGATGTCTAAAAACCCCTAACACTTGGTTTCTAGTTTTAAAAAGTAAAAATAAACTATTTTTAGGAAAACAAATTGTAGATTTAGGAGAAAAGTTTAGTGTCGCTACTTATATTATCATCAATTTTTTTTTTACAAATTTGAAGTAAAAATATTAGTATCGTTACTTCTATTACCACTTTTTTATTACTGAGATCCCAGTTGAAAGAGGTGATAATATACGGTGGAAAGTTGAATAAAACCCTAAACTACTAAAACTATTGAGAAACATGGCACTAAAAAATTATTTAATCTAACAACAAAAATGTAAATAATATACATTACAACTATTAAAAAAAAACATATAATATTTAAATAATTGAATAACATTACAAAGTATCGTGAGTTTTTATAAAAAGTCAACTTCTTTTAAGCTAAATATTCAACAACAAATACATTTTTCTCAACTTCCTTTGAACTAAATATTCAATAGATACGATTTCCTATTGTGCATATTTACAAAATATATATCAAAATTCTTATTAATAACTTTTAATAAAAATAAGTGTTAAAAGATGAAAAAGTCCTAACATAAAACCTAATCTAATTTTTTTTTAATAGATTTTTAAAGAATTGCGTAAATTTTAAGCAGTACTTCCAAAGAGGGCAGTCTTAATCTTTTACAATGAAGATTACAAAAACATCATTGTTAAAGAATATTGATTTGATTATGTTTGGGATTATTACCCTTTGATTGAGTGCATTTTGATTTGATACTCTAATGTCAATGTATGATTTAAAAGAATATCCACTGTTCTAGATTTTAAAGAACTAATGATGACATGCAAAAATTTACAAAGCATAGAAATTCCATGCAAATGATTTCACACGTGTGCCAATAAAAATATGATGGTCGAAAAAATTATAGCATAGGAATATAAACTGTTAAAAGTGTACAAGTAGATTTCTTTTTATTATTATAACAATAGACAAGTTTATATACTTTGAATTTAAACTTTTTAAAATAGTAATATTTACATGTGTTTATTTTTTTTTAAATTATATAAAACAAATTATTGTGAGGTAAATTTCTATTTTAAGTGAATAGTTTGTTAATAATTATCATATAAAATCATAATTATGTTATTATAAAAAGATATATTATTTATTTATTATTTTATTTTAAAAGATCATATATATATATATATATATATTTATAGGCAATTTATTCAATAAAAATTATATTTTAGTATCATTCGAACTTTTAATTTTCTTTACGATTGTTGAGTATGGTGATGAAATTGTACACTTTTTTTCTTATTATAACTAATTTTATTTATAAAGATTTAAAAATAATAAAAAATTAATCTTCCATATCTCATCTGCTTATATGTTAATCTTAGTTTACATCTAAAATTTCCTTACTTTAATAGACATTAACTCCTTTAGTATATTCATATTCCCTTCATACAATTTAAAGTGTTCCATATGGCTTTTAGTAATCCCTCTATAAAAATTAGAGTTGAGATCTTGAAGTCCTTTCTTTACGCCATCGACCATGTTGTATATATTGACATTATGTCATTGATTACTTTTTTACAATTAGATTAAACCATCTTCCATAGAACATAGTTTATACAATACGTTTTTCCTAATATACTTATTTTTATGATTAATTTTTTACATTTTTTTTTGTTGTTTTCACTTAATTAATATATTTCATAACTAATAAAATATTATACTCTATCTACACAATACTTTTAATTCTTCATACATCTTATATATATTATTGTAAATACTTTTAGATGTTAATGTATATGTAGTTTAAAAAGTGCACACATACATTAAGAAGATTCATGATAATTTAAATAGATTGTAAAAATACTATTATTCTTACCACATATATGTTATGATTTCAAAATTTCACTATTAAACATATATACTTAAAATGATTACACTAATTAAATTAATTTGATTGACTCCCTTAATCACTCAAGAACACAATCCAAACAAAAATTTAAAATAATTATTTGAAAAAAAGTATTCATAATCATTACATTAACACATAAAGGGTACTTAAAAGATTAAAATTAAAAAAATAAGATGGAGAGATGGGCTACTCTTGAAATGTCAATATTTTTGAATATTAAATCAATATTTTTGAATATTAAGGGGTGATTAGACAGTGATATCATACGTTAAAACTTTTACATAGGGTCCCATGTAACAGCTTGAGAGAATTTGTGTTATTTTAAGTGTTTCATAAAGCAATGGCAAAAGCAGGGAAGAAGTTTGCTATCTCGATCAATATCCTAATTCTACATCCCATTCTTTCGAAAATGAATATGCTTTGTAACAAAACAAAGAATCATTCAAGAGAAATAACATGTGAAAGCATATATAATGTATAAATTTGCAACTATATATAAGTTCCATACACATGTTTTTGATATTAAAAATTATAATTATAATTATATTTATTTATATATAATTTTTAATATTTTAAAATAATATAATGTTTTTTCATGAATATATATTTATAAAATAAAATTATATTTAAAAAAAATATTATAGAGTTGAAAAAATTGAGGATGATATGGAATCACGTCCTCAAATTTATTATACCAAATTAAAAATATTATTAAAAATGTAAAGAAATCAAGTAATTAAAATAAAATAAAATAGGAACATAATAAAGTATACATTTCTTAAAATGTAAATTTGAAATAAAACATAGTATTAAAAAATAATATTCAACTTTTTATGTATTTAAAATTGTCAAAATTATATATAATATTTAAATTTACATATATATCAAATCTATATAAAAGATGTTGAGCGACATCATTTTTGAAGAGTCTATGTTATATTGAATTTGTGATATAAGTAAAATACATATATATTTTTCTTGATTGAAACCCTACTTTTATATGGATTAGGTGTACAAAATGCTTCTTTAGTTTAGGTGCCAAGCACTGAGGGGTCTCTATTCCGCCAAATTCGTCCGAGGCACGTACTCAGTGTCATCCTTTTCTTATATCTCCTAAGATTTGTACCTTAGTGGATGGTTAAACAACACTTTTTGTACCGTCATCCTCACCATTAAACTACAAGCCATTTGATAAAATAAATATTTCGAGAATGATCTCTTTTAACATCTTTTACATAAATTTATCTAACATATGTATGTTCGTATTAAATAACAAAATTACAATACAATATTACCATATATATATATATATATATATATATATATATATATATATATATATATATATATATATATATATATATATATATATATATATATATATCAACAACAATTACAACCGATTTCATATGCCTTTCCAGATATTTGAACCTAGGTAGGGCTTTGAAATAACCAAGTCTCTTAACTAACTTACCCACAACTCATTGGCTAAAATGTTGGGTAATGGGTTTTTTTAAATGGACCCAGAAACGTAGATATTTTTATAACCGCAATATTCAAGCTAGTGGTGAATAGTATTCTTAGCCATGGGTTGTAGACTTGCCTCATCGCATTGAGCATAGGTTTCAGGGCACATGCCGACCCATGTCATATGGAACACTGCGCTGATAGTCCATTGCATCGAATACTTTTCACTAAAATGATACTAAAAAATGGTCATTCGAAAAAGGACCATGAGATCTCCCATTTATAACACTCAACTCACTTACGATTCAACTATTATCATCATATTTCCAATAAATATATTTTATTTTTTAATATAATTTTTATTTAAACTAATCTACTTAAAAATTGAAAAAAAAAACAAAGAAGAAAAAAAAAAAGACAGACAAAAACGGGAAAAAAAGGGAGGGAGAAAGTGTTAGGAATCTAATTTAAATCTTTAAAGAATTATATCATTTTTCCCCGCCTACTTTTACAAAAATATTTACTATTTTATTTTTAAAGTGATACAGTGCTATTTTATTTTTAAAAATTGCCCAGATCTCACCAGCCACGTGGATGGAGGATTTTTTTAAGGAAGATGGGCGATAAGATAGGTTAAAAACAATGAATATTTTTCAATAAAATGTTAGAATAAAAAACTCAATGTTTCACGCAACGAGACAGCCATATGTCAACGATTCCATTGGCCACTATGTCACAGTGTTACAGCGTGCAGCGAGTCTGACAAACATAAGAATTAAAGTAGAAATTCCATGAAATAATGTTATTATGGGTAGAGCATAAATGAGTTTGGCATTACTAGAGCATAATTATGAAGAAGGGTCCCATTGATTTTGGCATAATTGCAAGCATAATGTAGTGTCACATTTTGGAATAATATCTATTTTAAAGATGTCAGATTTCGGAATAATATCTATTTAAGAGATGAGATTCTACTTTTTTAAAATGGCAACTTTAATCATTTATAATGGAGATTACGAAAATATTTTATTTCAAAAAAAAAAACATTGATTTTGTTTAAAGGTTCGTTGGTTTATATGTCAGAATATGACTTTTATATAAATTTGATAGAATGATTATCTTTTAATTTTTGACGTATTGATTATTTTTTTAATCTTTAATGTCAAATTAAAAATTTAATTAAATTGTGAAATTTTAAAATAATTTTATAGATAAAAAATTAAACATTTAGTTATGATAGTGTTTTGATTCTCAGTTTTTTTTTAGCTTGATTTTCGTTATGACAGTGTTTCTGCTATAGAGATTGTTGTGATCAGTTACAGTAGTGTATGCTTCAGGGGTTGGTGTTTTTATTCCTAGTTTATCTTGTGTTTGTTATTGGATATGAGAGTCTTTTATTCGGTTTTGTTAGTGAAGGTGTGGAGGATTGCATTCAATGCGGAAGCAGTTTGTTTTAGTCTTCGACTTTTGACTATGCACGGTTTATAAAGCCTTTGCACGGCGTATATAGTCTTTCTTCTATGTTATTCTGTTAGTTCTTATAGTTGTTAGACTTGTGATGCATTGTTTTTCTCTTGCAGTCCTTTCACTGTTTTTTAATTTGTAACTCAACATTTCTTCAATATAAAAATAAAATAAAATTAAACATTTGGAAATATATCTAACATGATAATATATTGGAGTATGAGATATAAGTATATCCGTTAAGTGGTATGATTGTATCCAATTCTATTTAAAATTATGATCATTGATGATGTTATTAACAAACCTCTTGTTTATAATATTTGTGACGATAGTGACATTAAACATTTTAATAATGATAATGATTTATAAAAAACATCTAAACTTTTAGTTTATAATATTAATAAAAGTGATGACATTGATAATATAATAACATCATAATTTATAAAAAAATCTAAACTTATCCCAAAAAAATATTAATATTAAAAAAAAATTAATTTAATGAAACAACAATATTTAATTTATTATAAAATGATTCCAAAACTAAACAACTCACCCAAATTTTTTTGAAAATTTTATTTATAATATATAAAAGATTCTCTTGAATACGCACTATTTAATTTTTTATGAAGTGATCTCATATCCATCCACGACAACTTTAAAAAATTTCTACGGAAACTTGTTTGTTTTTTTTTTTTTTTGAAAGGGCAAAAAAGTGGCTTTCGCTATCCCATGTGGTTGGTAAAATTTGTCAAATATATAAATATTTGAAAGTGTTCTAACAAGTAGATAGCAATAGGCAAGTTCATATACATTTGTATACAAATTTTTTAAAATAGTAATATTTATATGTATTATTTTTATTTTTTAAATAGTATTAAAAAAAAAAAAGTCAAATAACTTTTATTTTAAATAAATAGTTTGATGATAATTATTAAAATAAAAATATAAAAAAATATTTTTAATATATTATTATTTAATATAAATTTTATATATTAATATAAACATTTTTTATTTTATATATTTATATTTATATTTATATTTTTAATTTTGTTATTTATTTTTTATAGATATATAATTTATAGTTAAGTTATTAAAAAAGATGTATTATTTATTTATCATTTAATTTATACATTATAACTATATTTATTTTTTGTAGGAAAATAATTTAGATATAATTTTATAGGAATTTTTTTTTTATCATATATTAATGTCATTGAAACTTTCAATAAATACATATATTTTTTATTGAAAAAAAAATCGAATTTGACCTCCCATAAAATCTATTTGATTATATTCTGATGCCACTCAAACTTCTAATATTTATTTGTAATTGTTCAAAGTGAAAATAAAATTTTGTACTTTTTTTATTACAACTAATTTTTATTTATAAAAATGTAAAAACATAAAAAAAAAAAAAATCCTTCATATCTTATCTACTTAACATTAATCTAAATCTAAAATATTCTCTCCATACAATTTAATTTAACTTGCTTTAGGGAGCTTTCAAGAATCTCTGTATAAACACTAAACTCAGAGACCTTGAGTTCATTCTTTATACCATTGACCATGCTGTATATATTGACATTATGCTCTAGTGATTGTTTATTTGGAATTAGATTAACCTATCCTCCATTACGTCTATGCAATGTGCTTTGCTTTTTTTTTCCCCCTCTTATATGATATATTTCTTGTTTAATAGTTTTTTTTTATTATGTAATTTCTTTGTACAATACTTTCAATTCTTCACATATCTTTTATATATAAGATTTTCACAATAAAATAGGTATTTAGAATACTTATAAAAATTAATTATGTCCATTACTTAAAAAGTGATTAGTTTACATAAAAATATAATTTTAAAGGAGACAATTTTGAGCTTATGAATAATAATTTAAGTAATAAAAGTGGATAAACTCTTTCCTTATTTATTAACATTTAATATTATTGAATATATTAATATATGATATATTAATGATATGTCAATTTTTAATATGAGAGTTTATAAATGAGTATAGATATTTTTAATATATGTATTAAATGGTAAGGAAGGTGGGCTTTATCTATGAGGTTCCGTGTTCAAGTCTTCCTTGTCATTGGTAGTTGACTCTTCAGGGGGCAATGCGTCCCATGGGTCTAGAAAGTTCTCTCAAGTTATAAAAGAACTAATTACCAATTAAAAAAATAATACATATATCTAAAATATGTTGAAAAAGATTAATATTAAAGTTTTTATTTTAATTTTTCATATATTATATTGATTAATAAATTTATTATCTTTTCTTCTATTGTTTTTTAAATTATTAGTTGATATTTTGTTTTCAAAATCTAAAATTATGAATTAGAATGTTTTGACTGAAGATATGAACTAGTTTAGAACACAAATGGGAGATATAAATCCTTTTTGCTTGAACAATTCTTTTTGATTTAAAAAATAGGTTCAAAAATCTACCATATATTTAAGATTTTATATTTTTTTCTTATTTTTTTTAAATAAAAAAATTATTTTTTTCTAAATAACAGTGAAATAGATATCAAATTTAAAATAAAATTTAACCTATAACAATCAAATAAGTATCAAATTTATGATCTAACATAAAATAAACAATTCATTACATTATATTTCACCGTATCGCTATTATTTAACAATATACTTTAAACCACTCTAAAAAACTATCCAAACAATTTGTAATCTAATTAACATAAATAAAATAGTTATATTAAAATTTTATATTCAAAAAATAAAAAATTTAGTAAATCAACATTTGTATTTTACTCCTTATTTTAACATGATTTAAATTGTTTTTAAACATTATTATTGTTTTATCATCATCATTATGTTAGCTCTTAATTATAAAATTTTATAATTATGACATTATAAATTTAGATTATTGATGGATCTTGTATTTGAATCTTAGGTGGTGGTTTTGATATAGCATTTAATATAAATATATCCTCATTTTTTATACCATTAACTTTTGTCTTATAATTAGGCTCACCTTTAAAATTTATTATTGAAGTAGGAGTATTGGAATTATAATTGAGCTTATTCAAAGTAATTAATTGGATCTCACACTCTTTAACCATATGTCATAATTCATCAAATGATTTAAACTTATTAAACATGATAGACTCTTTAAGAGGAGTAAGCAACATTTGAATAAAATATATTGAAGTTCATTATCATCCATTTGATTTTTCATTTTGGAAAGGATAGTATTGTATCTTAGAATCTATTAACTAATTATCTCATTTGGACCTTGTTTGATCTTTGCAATTTGAGCATATGATAATTTGTCATCAATATTGATAGAAAAATGTGCCAAAATTTTATTTTCCAAAGGGTTAAAAACTGTAAATAATTGAAGATGAAGATAATATAACCATATAAGAGCATATTATTTAAGACTTTGTGGAAATACATTAGTTAATAATCAGTCATTATCCACATAATTTAGACAAGTTGCATGGAAGGCATGCAAATGTTGTTCAAGATCACCTTTGTCTTAATAAAGGGGAAGATTAGGATCCATAAAGCCAATTGGAAGAGGATAAGATGAAATTTGAGGAGCCAAGGGGTTATGAAATAAGGTATAAAAATATAAGGGCTAGAATGAGATATGGTTTTGTTAGTAATAACTAGCTTGGCATTCATGAAAAAAAAAGATTGATCAAGTGAATCATTGGTTGTAGTATTGGGTAGTGTAGAGGTAATTAAAGGTGATAAAATGAGATGAGCTTAGGGATACATAAAAAAATTATACACGGCATTGCTAATGTTAAATGATATGATACAAGACTTTTCACACATGCTAGCAAATTCGTTTGCTTAATCAGTGTACCCTATGAAATTGGGATGCCTCTAGCCAATCATATGGTCCTAAATAATCTAAATGCTTTTCCCATGGCACCTTCACCTTCAAATCTCACATACCGTCATTTAAAGCTTAAAGTCTTATAGAGTTGTTGAAATAATTAGAGGGTGTAAATATTAAACTTTTAATGGTCAAGCATTTGTTAAAGGTTATTCATATCAATGATCACATGCACTACTTCATTTCTTGATTTTTTATAGAATGCATTGACAATAAATGTGTTTTTTCAGTTATTTCTTTGAATGCCTTCATTTTATGTTTGTACTTATTTGTTTTATTCATTCCTTCTTTATATGTTTATACTCAATTCTTTTTATTCATTCATTCTTGCATGTATTTACACATAAATCCTAAATTGGAATTCTATCATAAGGTCGATGTTTCTATCGCTAATTCGCTTTCTACATTCAGAAGATGAATAAAGAAACTAAGGAAAATGGACAAGGCTAGAAGTACCTGGATATAGACTGCGCACCGTAATCCAGACGCTTGTGAGCACCCCTCTTTGGTTATGGAGGAATGACACCTGCAAAGAAAAAGAACTTGGACAAGAAAAATGTTAGATGGATAGGCAGTGGGTTGCCAAGCGAAAGCTTGTTCCCAGAAGTGTGAAAACTTCCTCAAGGGAGGTCAACCCACTGAATACAGACAGATAAAAGACCAAGGAAATACAGAATGTCAGAATACAGAAGCGATAAACAAATTAAAAAGGAAAGAAAAGACAAAATGATTACCTGAAGGAGTTGTCGGGCTGATGACAGTCACCGAGGTCAGAAATGTCGCCGACGTCGGTTAGCTGATCTGCCGACGTCGGTTATCCTGCCGACGTCGGTTGGGGAAGTGACCGGCGTCGGTCGGGGTTGTGGCCTGTGGTCGGGTCTGGTTTGGTTTTGGTCCGTGGATGGGTCTGAGACAGAGTTTATGGACGTGCTTGGATGGTTTTGGAGAATGGTCTGGGTCTGGTTGGGTGCCCTGTACAGGGTCTTTGTTGGCAGGGGAGGATGAGGAAGTTGTCTAGGACTAGATTAAAAGGGGGACAGGAAAGAGGAAGATGGACAGGGGACAGGTTCTGAGAAGGCTTTTCAGCCTCTCAGGGGAAGGACACAGCAAGTAGAAGACAGTAGATAGGATAGATAACTGAGACTGAATGAAAGAATGGAATAAAATAATGAAATTGCTTACCTTTTGGCTTGCTGACTGAAGAACGGAGGAGCTGTTGTTGGAGCCACGGAAGACTTGTTGCAAGAGGAAATCCCTGATCTAGAGTCCCTGCCTCTATTACTGCTGTTGCACGAGGTCCAGAGAGAAGAGAGTCGAATGCCAAAGCGTCGAGAGGATTCTGTTTGTGAGCTCAAGGGTCCAGGGGTTGCAACGGATGCAGAAAGGGGTCTTGAAGGCTGCCGACGCTGGCAGTTTTGCCGACGTCGGCCGAAGGGTCGCCGACGTCGGCAGTGGCAAAATGGGGACATAGACTAAAAATAGCCTCTGCCCATTCTTGCACGCCGCCGAGCGAGGGGTTGTGGGAAGAATGGTCATGAGGACACTTAAATGGGCGTGGGAGGAAGATAATGAGAAGATTTGGCATAATAAAGGCTAAGAGGAAGGTGGAGGGATTCAAGGGAGGATCCAAGGTGGCAAGGGTGAGGTGGAAAGGGGGCCACTTAAAAATATTTAAGTTTATTTTAATCAAATGAATGGAGGGGACTAAGGCCAAGGGTTAGGATAGGGGTTTGAGGTGGACAAGGGGGGAGAACCAAGGTGCAGACACATTTGCGGTGTCTACATTTGCCCCTTTTTGTCTTGTTGGTTGTTCTTGACGAACTGCAAGACAAAAACAGGAGTTGGTTGCCCTAGGAAAAGGATGAGGTGTTCCCCCCTCAAAGCGATAGTCGAGAGAAGGGAACCGAAGATCGAGTGTCGATTTGATAGAGAAATGGATAGAAGAGTGTGAGCAAAAATGCTGCAATAGTCGTGATTATGCGTATACCACTTCACGGGATAGTCGGGTCAAATTGTCACATGTCGAGGGTCAAGGAGTGCCAAAATTGAGGTAATCGAGCCCCAGCATTTAGTCGTCTACTGATCGGGTCACTCAATCTAAGCTGAAGCTCCAAATGGTCATCGTGTTCCAAGTATCCCAGGCTCAGGAAGTGCTCCCAAAAACATGAAAAAGCCACAAGTAGTAGGGATCAACTGGCTTGCGATCCTATACTTGCGAAGGGTCAAAAATAGGGTCTGCGAACAATTCTGCTAACCAACCGTGAGGTAGCATACACGCAAAAACAATCAAGGCAACATTGGCTTGGAAGTAGTCGAAGGTCGAAGGAGATATGCATGATCTCCAATGGTCATTGGTCAAGGGGATGGAGGGACGAAAGGATGTGGCCGAGCTAACCTCAGAAAACGTCATGTGATCTGAGTGCTGCCTACATAGCCCTTGTGTGAAGGGCCTCAGGCCAATGTAGTTCTCCCTAAAAGGGAGGAAGGGTCAAAGAGATTGATTGGTCTTGGTCAAAGTTGTTAGAGTTGGTCGTGATCAAAGTCACAGAAGAGAAGGTTTGTCCATCAAAGAGACGAACAAACGGGGGTGGTCGAGCTAACCTCAGAGGATGTGGTATCTGAGTGCTGCCTACATAGCCCTGGTCATAGGGCCTCAGACCAATGTAGTTCGGACGAAGGGAAAAGATTGATCGATGATTGGATGTGGTCAAGTGTCAAAATGATGAGGGCAAGATGATGTTACAGATGTCACATTAGTCGAGAGGCTTTCATCCCTAGCAAGTTTCCATAGTCGTGATGGATGTATGCTAAAAATGAATGGAAGTCTATTTATGCTTCAGCAAGTATTGGTTTATGCTTAACATAAATTGGGTCTGGTCGGTAGTTCCCATGTGTATTGGTGTCCATGGAAACTATGTGAAATGGACTAGGATGATGCTAGCTGAAAATGATGAAAAATGGCTTGGTTTGAGTTGAGTCGCCAATTGATGCGATTAAATGTGACCAAAGTGTAGAGAAAAGATGAAAGGCAAATTGCTCTTTCATTGACAAGGACCAGAAAGGAAGCATAGATAGGGGTTATTAGAACAAAAGCCCCGTTCATGCATTACGTCATTGACCAGTGTTGTGTTAGAACGGTAATCGAATCACTTTGACATTAAAGTGAGCTCGAAGTCCCCTGAGCAAGTGATAGGAGGAGGATAGGGTAACCCAGTTTAAAAGCAGGAATAACCTTGCCCCTTTTTATAGGAGACCCTGAGACAACTACAAGCCAAGTCCATGACCCCTTTTTTTTTTTTTTTTTGGTGCAAGCTGATCGATGCGGGAAGCCTACATAGAGATGTCTTTTGATTTAGTGGTCATGTTGCGAAGCTGATCAATGCGGGAAGCTTCTAAGAAAGGTTGCTGTTTGTAGCAAGATTTAGTCATAGCCATCCTTCGAGGGAGTGGTCTATATTTTTGCTTTATATAATGTTTGAATAGTTGTCCTTCGAGGGATCAGTCTATTAGCTACAACAATGATAGTACAGCTGTCCTTCGAGGGATCAGTCTGTCTTTTTGAATTTGATTTTGTGACCTTGGATATGTTTTGACATCTTTTTTTTTTTTTTTTGTGGGTCATGGACAAGACTGTAGAAGTTCAAGGACTCCCTTTATTAGGACAAAGCATCCGTGCGTCATAAAAGGGTTGTAGAGGACTTGTTAAAGGGGAATAGGGTTGAAAGGGATGAGGATCAAGAGGATGAGGATTGCTCAAGGGATGAGCTCAAGTTACGTGTCAAGTGGACAAGTACTCGACTAACAGAAGAATGGTCGAAGATGCAACGCATTAAGAGGCTCAGGTTCTGGCCGTCCATCGAGGGAGGACAGACGATAAGTCCCTGACCCATACTTGTGCATGATGATAAAAGGTCTAAGCCAATTGGGGGTAAATTTGCCTCGTTTACTTCGCTCCATATTGGTCACGTGCTGATTCTCTTTGAGGACAAGGTCTCTAATGTTGAAATCTTGTTCTCACAGATTTTTGTCGTAGGCCCGCTTTATGCGACTTTGGTAGACATGGAGATGATTGAGGGCAGCAAGACAGCGCTCGTCAAGTAACTCAAGTTGAGCTAAGTGATCTTGACGAAAGTCGTCGTTGGAGAGAATGTCATGTAGGGAGATGCGGAGAGATGGTATCTGTACTTCGAGAGGTAAGACAGCCTCTATTCCGTACACGAGGGAGAAAGGAGTAGCACCCGTAGAGGTTCGGATGCTAGTGCGGTAGGCCCACAAAGCGAAGGGAATATGAATGTGCCAATCCCTTCCTGTATCGTTGACCACCTTCATGAGAATTTTAGTTAGAATTTTGTTGGAAGCCTCAGCCTGCCCATTTGCTTGTGGGTAGTAAGGCGAAGAAAAGCTGAGTTTGATGCCAAATGAGTCGCATAGTTTTTGGACAGTCTTGTTTTTGAAGGATTTGCCGTTGTCAGTGATGATTTTGTGAGGGACACCGAAATGACAGATGATGTGGTTGCTGATGAAGTCGACAATTTTGTCGGCTTTTATGGAGACAAGAGGAATGGCTTCCACCCACTTGGTGAAATATTCAGTGGCAGTGATGATGGACTGATGACGAAGAGACGAGTGAGGGTTAATCTCACCGATGAGATCCAAGCCCCACTGAGAGAAAGGCCAAAAATCCTGAGTGACTTGCAAGGCGTGGCTAGGGAGATGAAGCAGGTTAGAGTGTTGCTGACATTTGATGCAACGTCGAACATAGTCGCTACAGTCTTGATGAAGGGTGGGCCAATAATAACCCAGGCGAAGGATGCACTTGGCAACCGAGTTTCCACTGAAGTGTCCACCACAAATCCTATCGTGGACTTGCTTTATGGCTTGAGAAGCTTCAGTGGGGGTTAGACAGCGAAGGAGGAGGCCGTCGAAGCCTCGCTTATAGAGAAGACCTCCTAGCATGGTATAGCGAGCTGTGCGCTTGATGAAAGCTCGCCGCACATTGCTAGAGAGGTTGGGAGGAGTGACAGAAAGAGACAAGTAGTCCACAAGTTGCTTATACCAGTCATCTCGTGGGCTAGAATTGATAGTGTTGATATGGTCGATGTGAGGAGATATGTATGAAGGTAAAGGTACATGATGCACTGTAACAAAAAGTCGAGATGATGATGATGAAGACGGGATATGCGAAGCAAGAGAAGCCATGGTGTCGGCAAACTTGTTCGTAGAGCGTGGAACAGTCTGCAAGAGGTAATGGTCGAAAGATGCCAAGAGAAGGTCAGCATGATTTTTATACCTCTGTAAAATTTCGTTTTTACAGAGGTATGAACCGTTGACTTGATTGACGACGAGCTGTGAGTCGCCGAAGATGTTGATAGACTTGATGTGGAGGGAAAGGGCAGTTTGAAGTCCCAAAATTAAGGCCTCGTATTCGGCCATATTATTGGTACAATCAAAGTCAAGCTTAAAAGATAGAGGCATGGGCTCCCCTTCGAGTGGGATGAGGATGACCCCCACACCCCCACCGAGTTGACATTTAGAGCCGTCAAAGAACATGGTCATTTGGTAGACGGTGTCATCGGTGGAGAGTGTGGCGATAGACTCGTCAGGGAACTCAAGCTGTGAAGGTTGATTGTCGAGAAGAGGGGCATCTGCTAGTTGGTCAGCGATGGTTTGCCCCTTGATAGATTTCTACTGGATGAATTTGAGGTCGAACTCAGCGAGCAACATAAGCCACCGAGCCATACGTTGATTCTGATATGGCTTGGAGTGCATGTACTTGAGCGGGTCGGTGTGAGTGACGACAAAGGTTTTGTGGTTGAGAAGATAGTGGCAGAGCTTGGTGGCAGAAAAGACTAATGCCAAACAGAGTTTCTCAGTATGAGTATACCGAGTTTCATAGTCGACCAGTGTTCGGCTGATGTAGTAAACCGCTTGCTCACGATGATGCTCGTCTCGGTGCGCGATCATGGCACCTAACGAATGGTTGGTGGCAGAGATATAAAGGTAGAAGGGTTGGTCGTCTTTAGGTGGAATGAGGACTGGTGGAGAGACCAGATAGCTTTTGAGGGCTTCAAAGGCCTCTTGACAGTCCTCATCCCACTTAAAGGAGACGTCCTTCTTAAGGAGACGATGAAAAGGTTGGCAGCGGTCTGAAAGTTGTGAGATGAAACGGCGAATGGACTGGAGCTTCCCTTGGAGACTGCGAAGCTGCTTGAGATTGGTCGGGGGTGGCATTTCGAGGATAGCGCAGATCTTGGTGGGATCTATCTCGATACCACGGAAGGAAACGATGAAGTCGAGAAGCTTGCCTGAGAGGACCCCAAAGACACACTTCTTGGGGTTAAGGTGGACATTGTATATAAGAAGGTGAGAGAAGATGATTGTGAGAATGGTCAAGTGGTTGCGGCGAAGCTTGGACTTGCCGAGAAGGTCATCCACATAGTCCTCCATGATTTTGTGGAGGAGATCATGGAAAATGTAGGTCATGGCGCGCTGATATGTGGCACTAGCATTTTTCAAGCTAAAAGGCATGACTCGATAGCAAAAAGTCCCCCATGGGGTGATAAAGGTAGTCTTGCACTGATCTTTCGGTGCGATCAGGATTTGATTGTATCCTGAAAACCCATCCATGAGAGATAGCATCTCATGGCCGGTCGTGAGATCAACAAGCTGGTCAATGTTAGGAAGAGGGAAGTTGTCTTTGGGACAGGCTAGGTTAAGGTCATGATAGTCCGTGCAGATCCGAATCCCCCCAGTTGCTTTAGTAACTGGGACGATGTTAGAGACCCACTGCGTATAATCAATGGGTTGGATGAAGGAGACAGAAAGGAGGTGCTGAAGCTCCTCTTTGACGAGGAGCGCAACACGAGGATGCATCTTTCGAAGCTTTTGCCTAACAGGCTTAGCCTCTGGTTTGGTGACAATGTTATGGGTAGCAATGGTGGGATCGATGCTAGGCATGTCGCTGTAAGTCCAGGCAAAGGCCTTGCTATGGTCGGAAAGGAATTGGGCATAGTCAAGCTGCTCCTGAGCGTCTAAAGATTGGCCGATCTTTAAGACGTGAGGAACATCAAAAGAAGAAGGGAGGTTGATGTCAATGGTGGACTCATTTAACATAACCTGGGTCTCGGAAGGGAGGGAACGCTGGATGAAAGAGTCATCGGCACCCATGTAGGAAAGGATGGCATCATCGTCAACGCAGTGGACAGTGTGAATGGTTGCCGACTCATCTTCTACCATGCTAGGAAAAATGAGAAGGAGAGACTTGGACACCCCATTGAGCTGATAGGTCAGGGGTTCCAGGCAGACGGTGTTTATGGAAAAAAAAAACTAGGAGGGATGGAGACCACCGACTCCGTAGGTGACGAAGGAGAAATGGGTGAGTTTGGAGGAGATTGGTCAATGGTTGGCTCGGGACAAAGGTCGAAAGGAGCCTGAGTGGGGTCATGATATCCCAGGCCATACTGTTTCTTGGCATCGTCATCATTGAGCGGCTCGATAGGCTGATGAGAGCCCTGCTCATAACGTCTGAAACCAAAACCCTTCCATGCACACCTGTAAAGGTAAGTGTGTGCAAAGGTGGGGTTGCCAAGAAGCGAGAAATCTGATGTGAAAGGTTGGGGTGAAGAAAGGGAATTGCTGTTGGTAGGAGCTTGATTAAGCCCCCCATAGACAAAGTTGGTTTGGAAGTGAGGAGGACCATAAGGTATGACCATCCCGATCTGATGGTCGTAATTAGGACTGAGGTGAAGGCATCCATACTCTTACGGAGTTTGGAGCATGTCTAGGGTCAACAAGCGATATTCCCCAAGTGATAGTCGTTGGAAGACGTCGTCCATGGGGTCTTTGGTCGGCGCTTGAAGAGGAGAGGTGAGGGCGACCGCCGATTGCGAACTGGTCAAAGTTTTCGCAGATGGAGGCGGTGCCGGAGTTGACGGCTTGATGGGAATGAGGACATCATTGGGATGGTAGGTTGTGTTGCAAGTCTTGAAGGGTGAAGGGTCAGCGGGAATGGTATGGACTCGCCCATCATGCTCAAACTTCACACAATGGTGCAGGGTGGAGGGAATACAGGCCATGGCACGGATCCAAGGTCGGCCCAGTAGAATGTTGTATTGAAACTCTCCTTCGATGATATAAAAGAGCTCTGGGACTATGCGTGGACCGACGTGAATGTGAAGGATGACTGTGCCAATGGTCGTGGCGGTGGTGTCAGTGAAAGAGCGTAAGATCGCATCAGTTTTGGAGACGCAATTCTTGGGAAGAGACAGCTGATCGAAGGCATGGGTAGAGATAATGTTGATGCTAGCACCACCATCGATCATAACACATTTGATGCGTGTCCGATCAACATAGGTAGTGATGAAGAGGGTGGCATCTTGATCTTCCGTGTTGGATGTGGGAATCTCAAAATTGCTGAATGTGATGGAGTTGACAGGAGATAAAGAATGGACAAGGGCAGCGAGTGGCTGGGGGTCCTCGAGTTGGACCTCCGCTGCTTCCAAGGCTTAGATGAGGGCTTGACGGTGCTGAGGTGAGGTTTGGCTAAGGTCATAGAGGGACATCTTCACAGGTGTCTGATGAAGCTGCTTCAGCATGGAGTCATGAATTGGCCCAGAAGAGGAAGACGAAGAAGGCTGGGATGCGCTAAGGATAGAAATTTTAGGCTTGGGCACAAGAGGTGGCTTGACGAAGGGATAGGTCCAAGGAATGGCAACTTTTTCTTTTGCCTTGTCCTTTTGTGACCTAGTGGTTATACGGACAGCATTGATTTCGAAAATAGGGGGTGAAGAAGGGGTCGTGTTTTGCTGGTGAGATGTTGTCGTGGTTGAAGAGGTTGGATGGGAAGGAGTCGGGGTCTGGTCAAGAGTGTCCTCAAGGAGAAGAGTATCCTTCTCCATATAACAGCGGATGACGGCCTTGAGGGCACAGCAAGTCTCGGTATCGTGTCTTGGTGTACGATGATATAAGCAAATTTTCGTATCGTCGAACTAGGAGGGCTTGGACCCGAGAGGTTGGAAAGGTCGGATGGGTGGAAGGGTTATGTTGGAGCTCTGCAGAAGTCAGCACAATATCAACGAGTATGAGCCCACTAAAGGGTCCGTGCTAGTTGATATGCGTGAGTTTGGTGACTTTTGCTTAGGCGAAGTTGGAAGGGGTTTTCATACCACCTTATGGGTTGATGGTGCGGTGACAGACAGAGACGGCTCTTTCTTGGTGATTGGTACCATCTTTTTGGGAGGGGGATGGCTAGAGGTAGGCAGAGGAAGCAAAGGGGGCAACGAGTTTTGATTGGAGGCCGGAGTGGGAAGGATGCTAGCCAAGGTCGAAGGATGGGGGCCCAAAATGGATGGCAATGGTGACGGGGAAGGAGGCGTTCGCTTTTGAGGTCTAGCAGTCTTCTTTGACTTGGTTGGAAGACTACTACTGGTTGAGGTCTGGTCTAGGTCTACCTTCACTTGCGGGTGAGTGAGGGTGGAGATAGGACGAACGACAAGTGATTTGATGGGCTTAGACGAGACAGATTTCAGTTTTGACGGGTTTGGTTGAGGTTTGAGAGTCCAGTCTTTGTCAAGAGTCTGAAGAGATTCTGCCTTGGGAGGATTAGCAGCATGTGATGAGAGGGCGCGAGTATGTTGAAGGGATTTAAGACGCTCCCACAACACCTGAGGCGTCACTTTCCTTGAAGGGAGAAGCTAGACTTTCTCCACTAATCGAGAAAATGGCTGAGAAGAAGATGTTGATGGTTGCGAGGTTGAAGACGAGATGGGTGTAGCATTTCTAGATGCATGGTATGGTGAAGTCATGATAGATTGAGATGAAGACGGAGGGGAGACAGGTTCTTCCCTGGGTGGAGAAGAATTCGGAAAGCGAGGCTCCTCCAGTGGGTAAAGGGCAGGGATGATGGTGCCCTCCACTTGCGGTTGAGGAGTAGGAAGGGTCTGGTCCTCCATAGGCAGTAGAAAGGAGGATGGCGAGACCGGTGGTGCTGGTAAAGCCGAGGCGTCCTCCAAGATGAGAGAGGTCAGTGGAGAACTAGCCGGGGAAAGAGGTTCGTCCACATGTGATGGACTGATTGATGGACTAACCTCTTGAGGTTGATTGGGGACGAAGGGAGAGACCGTATTGACTGTTCGAATGTTGTGCTCATGGTTGTCGTCAATTAAGGTCTGGACGTTGTTTTGGGTTGGCGGATGATTAGGGAATGGCTGTTTGAAGATGTCAATGGCCTGATTAGGAGGTGCATTTGGATTGTCTAAGATGAGATCCCCCTTTTCAAGTATATCTTGGATTATGTTCTTAAAACTTTTGCAGTTTTCTGTGTCATGTCCCTTAACACGGTGGAAGCTGCAGAAGTCATGCTCCCTATACCACGCGGGGATGGCGTGTGAGGGATCGAATTGTGGAGGAGGTCGGGCTTGAGGGAGATTGAGGACCCCCTGCTTAACAAGCTTTTCCAGCACAGACGTGTATGATTCTCTGATAGGAGTATACTGTCGTTGCACGTATCTCTGCTGGAACTGGCGAGTGGCGCTCTGAAATGTTGATGGCTCAGGCTGATTAGTTGAAGGTGAGGAGGATGAAGGCCTAACGACTACAGTGTTAGCTAAAGCCTTGGGCTTAGAATTGGATGATGATGGCTTAGCAGAAGAAGAGTCATTAGTTTTAGAGCTGGGATTCTTGCTCCGCAACTTGACTTTATTCTCCTCGATGGCACGCAACTCAAGTTTGCGAGCCATCGTGAAGGCTTCAACAAAAGTGTGGAAGGTTTGAACCCTCAGGGTGGAAGAGATATGTCTGGCACAGGCTTGGGAAAAGAGTTCAATAAGCTCGGCCTGGGGTAAGGAAAAGGAGAGTTGGTTGATGAGGCCTCTCCATCGAGCAACGAAGTCGACTATGGATTCATCCTCAAACTGCCTGATAGAATAGAGGTCTGTGATGGAGACCTTCTTAGTGATGTTAATGGAAAAGTGATCGAGGAAGAGCTGGGCCAATTGTGTGAATGAGAAGAGAGAATGGCTGGGAAGGGAGCTGTACCAGTCAAGCGCAACACCCGAAAGAGACATAGGAAATGTGCATAAAAGTAACGCATCGTCATGGCTAATGAGGTAACAGGCCTGTCTAAATGCCCGCAAGTGTTGCTGTGGGTCTTCCTTGCTTTGAAAGCGAGAAAACTTCGGAAGCTCCCACTGGCTAGGATATGGCCTGATTGGGATAGAAGGATGGATGGGCTCGTTGCAAATTTGCTCGTATGAGAGAGCGTTGCGCGAGCCGAAAACGGAAGTCTCAAGATGGGTCATCTTGTCCATCAGCATTTTGATGATGTCTGCCAACGGATTGACGGATGGCGCGCCCCCCAAGTTGTAAGGTGCTTGGAAGAGGCTAGGGGATGCATACGACGTAGTTGGTTGTCCCTGTAAAGGTGAAACGTAGGGATAACTAGTCGTAGGGATAGAAGAAGAAGCTAAAGGTGGTTGCGTAGAAGACATAGCTAAGCCCGATGTTGCCACGAGAGGTTGGATTGTGGTAACAGGGGCCAAGGGGTAGGAAGCCACCCTCGTGTTGATAGGGGCCAGGGTAGGCAGAGTAGAGATGACAAGGTTCTGAAAAGGAGTGGATAGCGGTTGAGCAGGTTGAGGTTGACAGGGGGCCGAAACCCTGGTGGAAGTGGGCCCAATGATAGAGGGAGAGGCCATACCTGGAGGATTGGTCAAAGTCTGAGTCTGGTCAGTGGTCGAAGTGATGGCTTGAGTGTCTGAAGGTTGAACTACGGGTGCTGTCGATACAGCCATAGTCGCAACAAGAGAGGTTGGCATTTCATAGATTGGATTGCCCAAGGAGTCTCACGTTCAGCTATGCGCGAGATAGTGTTGCAAGGCCTTGATGTTGAGGTCCAAGAATCATTCGAAATCTTGGTCCCCTTCTTGGACAATAGGAGTCTGAGGCGGGGTTGGACGGGTAGGAGTTCTTTCGGTCTCTGAGTTGAACTCCATTGTAGGCCTGGTTATAGACGGGGTGGACGGAAGTGGTTGACGGCTAGCATGGTTGACAAGAGCCTTGGCTTGGCTACGAGTCAAAACCATGCAAGGCAAAGAAGGTTCAGGTTTTAGAAACTGTGTTGTTCAGTTTCAGAAAACTAGGATGGAGTCTTTGACAGAGAAGGGACAGGTTTTAGGCTGCTGGTTTTGAAAAAAGGACAGTGACAGAGACCGACGTCGGTTGAAAAACTGATGTCGGTAAGAAAGATGTCTGACGTCGGTCAGATAACCGATGCCGGTAAGAGAGGAAAGCCGACGTCGGTGGAAGAACCGATGCCGGTAAGAGAGGAAAGCCGATGTCGGTGGAAGAACCGATGCCGGTGACTGTGTTTTCCAGAGAACCAAAATATTTGAAGATTCTTGGAAAAACAATAAAGAAAGCATCCTCACTCACTCAAACAAACAGATGAGAAGAGGAAAATAGAGAGAGACAGAAAAGCCTAAGCGATAAATCCTAGGAATTAACTTTAGAAGCTGTGGCTTATGCCTTAGATGAATGTTTGGGGAGATTGGCTGTCAAGAAGGTCCTAGAAGAAGTCTAGAGCTGGTTTCAGGTCTTGTTTTAGGTGCTCAAAAATCTGTGTTAGGGTCTGGTATGCGGCCTGGTGCTAAGGAGCAAGCTCCCCTCACTTCACGATTCTAGTGGTTAGCTGGTCTCGCTTAGCCAAGATATACCTCGCCTAGAGTTTATCCTCTGCCAGAGAACGGAGTGGGCTTCCCCCTTGGTGATGAAATCCAAGTAGGGTCACCGGGACGGGTAAGGTATCTGCTGGGGGATGAAATCCCAGTCAAGCCTTGTCTCAAGTAAGTTTTATGTTCATTTTAGTGCATGTGGTTTGGTAGTGTAACATCAAGTGTCTACGATTTATTCAATATGCGTTTAAGTTACTAGATGTGGACTACGAAGATGCAAGCACAAGCAGAAATGAATGCAAAGTGTTTTAATGCCCAAGTCAAAATGTGATGTTTGTTATGAAGACAAGTTTGAGAAAGGGTTGAGAGTATGACGTTGGACTAGTCTAGAATGTGCAAGAAAGAAAAGGAGGATTCTTTTTAATTCTTGCTTATAGTGTCATTGAGAAAAAAAGGAGGAGGAGAAAAGGTAAGAACCTAATGCTCCTAAATGAATGAAGAAGAAAAGGAACCTAGGGTCCCACCGGGCATGCCAGAATGTTTCTATCGCTAATTCGCTTTCTACATTCAGAAGATGAATAAAGAAACTAAGGAAAATGGACAAGGCTAGAAGTACCTGGATATAGACTGCGCACCGTAATCCAGACGCTTGTGAGCACCCCTCTTTGGCTGTGGAGGAATGACACCTGCAAAGAAAAAGAACTTGGACAAGAAAAATGTTAGATGGATAGGCAGTGGGTTGCCAAGCGAAAGCTTGTTCCCGGAAGTGTGAAAAATTCCTCAAGGGAGGTCAACCCACTGAATACAGACAGATAAAAGACCAAGGAAATACAGAATGCCAGAATATAGAAGTGATAAACAAATTAAAAATGAAAGAAAAGACAAAATGATTACCTGAAGGAGTTGTCAGGCTGATGACAGTCGCCGAGGTCAGAAATGTCACCGGCGTCGGTTAGCTGATCTGCCGACGTCGGTTGGGGAAGTGACTGGCGTCAGTCAGGGTTGTGGCCTGTGGTCGGGTCTAGTTTGGTTTTGGTCTGTGGATGGGTCTGAGACAGAGTTTATGGACGTGCTTGGATGGTTTTGGAGAATGGTCTGGGTCTGGTTGGGTGCCCTGTATAGGGTCTTTGTTGGCAGGGGAGGATGAGGAAGTTGTCTAGGACTAGATTAAAAGGGGGACATGAAAGAGGAAGATGGACAGGGGACAGGTTTTGAGAAGGCTTTTCAGCCTCTCAGGCGAAGGACACAGCAAGTAGAAGATAGTAGATAGGATAGATAACTGAGACTGAATGAAAGAATGGAATAAAATAATGAAATTGCTTACCTTTTGTCTTGCTGACTGAAGAACGAAGGAGCTGTTGTTGGAGCCACGGAAGACTTGTTGCAAGAGGAAATCCCTGATCTAGAGTCCCTGCCTCTGTTGCTGCTGTTGCACGAGGTCCAGAGAGAAGAGAGTCGAATGCCAAAGCGCCGAGAGGATTCTATTTGCGAGCTCAAGGGTCCAGGGGTTGCAACGGATGTAGAAAGGGGTCTTGAAGGCTGCCGACGTCGGCAGTTTCACCGACGTCAGCCGAAGGGTCACCGACGTCGGCAGTGGCAGAATGGGGACAGAGACTAAAAATAGCCTCTGCCCATTCTTGCAGGCCACCGAGCGAGGGGTTGTGGGAAGAACGGTCATGAGGACACTTAAATGGGCGTGGGAGGAAGATAATGATAAGATTTGGCATAATAAAGGCTAAGAGGAAGGTGGAGGGATTCAAGGGAGGATCCAAGGTGGCAAGGGTGAGGTGGAAAGGGGGCCACTTAAAAATATTTAAGTTTATTTTAATCAAATGAATGGAGGGGACTAAGGCCAAGGGTTAGGATAGGGGTTTGAGGTGGACAAGGGGGGAGAACCAAGGTGCAGACACATTTGCGGTGTCTACAGTCGACTAACATCATTTCCATATTTTTCAAATAAATAAGTAATTAATCAAGCTAAAACAAGGTGAAGTATGGATAACCTTGATTACTCCAAAGACTAACTTCTTGGGTTTTAAGGAAATGCCACTCTAGCGGCAGCATTCCAACACTTGTTGCAAATGGCACACATGATATGGGTGATGCTTAGAGAAGACGGTCAAGTCATCAAGATAAACTAAAATGAACTTATCAAAGTACCAAGATTTGATACCAAATTTTGAAATAAAAATGACTAAGAGGTGGGTGGATCAATCTTCAAAAACTTTATTATCAATTTCACATAAGCAATCATGAACCATTTAATCAAGCATATAGATGTAGCAAGTATAAACACCTATCCACATAACATGCTCATTAGTATATGATTCTATGATGGTGGATTTTAGTCTTGCTAAAGGATGGGGTCCCAATATAGATGTTTTAGTTCAAATATGTGGAAGAGGATCCTTCCCTTTTTGAATCTAATCAGGGGTAGTGGGGATATCCTCTTTAGGGATTTTAATCCTAATAAAAGGATGTTGTATGTATTTTACTCATGGTGCCCTAAGGTTTTTTATATCATTGAATTCATTGATTATGATGTAATTTGGAAATATGCGAACCCAACTATGGGAAAAGTATTTGTAGTAGTTCTAGTATTTGAATATTATACTAGTTATAGTAGTTGTAGAAAACATAGCCTATTGTAGATGCAAATTTGGAAAGGCAAGAATAGGGGTTAAGTTTTTTCTTCAAATTCTCAAATGCCCTTTATTGTATTTCACCCCAGAAAAATGTAGCTTTAGCTCCTCTTATAGTCAATTGGGTTAGTGACCAAGCAACATGTGAAAATCCAAGAACAAACCTGCGATAGAAATTTGTAAGACCCAAGAAGCTGTGAAGTTATGTGAGGGTCCTTGGTGACTCTAATATTTACTCCATCTAATATTTTAAATTTATATTAAAAAAATAACAAATGAAAGGTGAAAATGTATAATTCGAAAATATTGATTTTAGTATATTTGGGATTAGTAGCTTTCTTTAACAATATACTTTATTTAATCATCTAAATTTCGATCATAGTGCGATTAAATAATATACTAATGAAGATGAGCCAAAGTTGCAAATGGCTCCCCATGAGGACCACAATAGAGAGAGAAATTGAAAAAATAGAATGGAGAGACAATAATATTGTATGTCAAAACTTTGTATATAAATTTAATGTTTTCATAATTTATAAAAATAAATAAAGAATTATATTAATTATATATAAATATAATAAATTAAAATTATATAATTTTTTGATAAAACATTTAAATATACTTTATATCTAAAAATCTCTATATATTATTTTAAGGTAAATCAATTTTAATATTAATTCAAAAAAATTTAAGTTAATATCAACTTAAAAGAATTTATGTCGAAAGTAGAGAAAAAGCGTATTATCTTGATCAATATATTTATTCAAGTTATAAATTATAAATCTATGTTCCATGAATTGAATTTTAATGTGTTCGAAGATGGATCCTTACTCCAACCTGCTTCTAGCAAGTCATCACCTTCAAGTAATGGCTCCCAATCGGTGTTTGCATTATTTTCTTTATTCACAACCTAGGTGCCATTTTTAGTGGTTCTGGGAGGATAGATGGCCAAGGCCAAGCACATAAATCTGTTATGGTGGGGGAAGAGTATTCCAACCACCAATATGCACCTAAGGTGACGATTACCTCCAAGAGGTAGACTTGCCAAACTAGATGTGAGAGTGTATTATTTAGTGGCTCTCTAACAAAGTTCAATCCATTGGATGAAAATATAAAGGGGCATGTAATAAACAATGTAGGGAGCATTAGTTTAATGATCCAAAAAAGTATAGAGATGGGCCACCTCTAATGCCACCTTATTGGCCTATACTTGAATCTACATAACACATTAAAAACCTATGTATCTACATTAGGTGTAGAAAATTGTGCATTTTCTATAGAGTTAACAAATAATACAATATTTATTTCTTTCTAAATTAAAAAAAATAGAATTTACACTCATAAAGTAAGGCAATTTTGTGTAAAATTTTCAAGAAGTATAGGTCAATCCCAAGGAGAATATTTTGCCAAATAAAAAGATCTAGTACCTAGCTTTGTTTGCAATATTATGCCCTTAGCCTAAGACATATTTGGATATGTGTGGCTCAATTGTGGTGTTCATATTCATTGATTTAATAATTTGATAATCTCTAGGTTGCATATTTAGCAATAGTAGTCAACCTAATTCGATTATGGAGTTCCCATAGCCTAATTATTGTATATATAGGAGGTAATGTTAGAATATTTGTCATCATATATTCTGAATTTTATTCTTATTTTTAGGATTGTTTAGGTTTCATTCTTGAAGCAGTTCAATCATAAATTCAAGTATTCAAATGTACATTTCAGTTATCTTGTGTAGACCTACTCTCTTATATCTTATTACTTGTGAGTGATTATTGTTATTCTACTTTTATGATATGTTGTTGTTTAGCCTAATTTTATTTTTACTCAAAATAGGAATAACTAATTACAATCAAATGGATATGAGCATACATCCATGAAAAATATAGAATTTAGATATATCTAATAGACTAAGCTTAGAAACATGTCCAAGTGTCACAAATGAAACTAGAATATGCAAAGTAATTACAAAAAGTTAAAGAATGATCACACTTATTTAATGTTATAAAATTTTGAACATGCATAATGATTGTGCAAACCGTCTAGATTTTGCTTCTAAAGTATAGGACTCAAAAACTTCTCTTGGGATGACATGCATAAGGAACAAATTTTTATTGGTCAATCTCGCCCTAGTTAGAATCACATTTGCCAAGTTTATTAGAATCACATTTGTCGAGTCTAATTTTTTTAATCTATTTTTTATTTATCATTGGTGTAATGCCTATTATTTGTTGTTCCTATACCTTCACTTCACTCATTTGATGTTATTTCTCTTTGACTTGTCTTGACACTCCAAAAAAATAAAGAATTATGGAGTTTAGTAACCATTGAAGCAATGTTGCAAACTATGTATCCTACATGCTCAGAATCAAACCTCCACATAGTTATGAGAGTGTGTATATATGGAATAACTTGAGTGAGAGTTTTGAACTTCCTCTTCCCTAAAGGTGATAATGAAAATATATTTAATATATTACCCTCCTTTGGCAAAATGGAAAATATGAAAGACCAATAAGAACAACTTCGTCACAAGTGTATAGAACATGACACAATTGTTAGGGTGTGGAGCTAAAAGCTTCACCTTATTGCAAACAGGAGGAGGTTTCTAAAAGTATGCAGTCTCCGGCGTCGGCAGGCCACACCGACGTCAGTCAGGGGATGCAGAAGGGAAACCAACATCGACAGAGGATCAGCCAGCGTCGGTCACCTCCAAGAGGGCAGGGACCGACGTCGATCACCTGTAGCGGTCAGAACTGCTGTTGACGAACAGTCAGTTAAGTGAACGCAAAGTTTGCATGTGAAGACCAGTTCGAGTCTTTGAACCGCCCGTCTAATTTTAGTGTATGCATGAGATCTATATGAGAGACTCATGGGCTGTATTGTGTTGTGGAGAATTTGGAGAAGAGCTATGTGAAGCTTGGAGAGTTCTTCCCATGGTGGAATCAAGTAGGATTCCCCATGTGTGTTTAAGTAAGATCAGGTTTGATTTGCAGGGGTGTATGGATGCGAGGGTCAGAAAGGAGATCAGCGGGGTAGCTAGATCCAAGGTGACAGCAATACATCAGTAGGATCATGGAGAGATCTACTTGGAGTACAATTGTGTACTCGATTGTACAGATGTGCAATGAGGTGAACAACAGCTTGTGTTAGCTGTGTGTTGTGACCTATGAGAGAAGATTACTCTGGAGGGAAGTTTACTGTAAGCCCATGAAGTGGAAGAAAGAGTGCCACCTCTTTGTTGTAGATTCCTTTGTAAAGAGTTGAATATAATTGTATATTGCCTCTCATGTTCTGTGTGTTTTCTCATTGATAGTTATTTGTTCTTCTGGATTCTGCATGTTTAGTTGCTTATACATTGGTAATCATGTGTGCTCTTAAATCTGACAAGTTGTGTCAGGGCTTTGGGGAGTTTTGGTCCTATCAATTGGTATCAGAGCCAGGTTGGACGTTCTCAGAGTGAGCTTGACTAACAGATGGCCCAAATCTGTTAAGTGTTTGTTGATTACAGGTTACTCACAGGGGTTGCTATTTGAGTGAGAGTATAGCAAGGCAGAAGAATGGAGAAATTCAGGCACAGGTGTAGCACCACAAGGAGTGTGGTGGGTTGTCTTCAAGTGGGAGCTTGAAGAGGAATACAAGCCAGGATATAGATTAGACAGAGTACTGGTAAGGGTACAGGTGTAGCTCTTTATCTCCAAGTGGGAGATTGTTAGGGTGTGGAGCTAAAAGCTTCACCTTATTGGAAATAGGAGGAGGTTTTTGAAAGTATGCAGTCTCCGGCGTCGGCAGGCCACACCGACGTTGGTCAGGGGACGCAGAAGGGAAACCGACATCGGCAGAGGATCGGCCGGCGTCGGTCACCTCCAGGAGGGCAGGGACCGACGTCGGTCACCTGTAGCGGTCAGAACTGCTATTGACGAATAGTCAATTAAGTGAACGCGAAGTTTGCATGTGAAGACCAGTTCGAGTCTTTGAGCCACCCGTCTAATTTTAGTGTATACATGAGATCTATATGAGAGACTCATGGACTGTATTGTGTTGTGGAGAATTTGGAGAAGAGCTATGTGAAGCTTGGAGAGTTCTTCCCATGGTGGAATCAAGTAGGATTCCCCATGTGTGTTTAAGTAAGATCAGGTTTGATTTGCAGGGGTGTATGGATGCGAGGGTCAGAAAGGAGATCATCGAGGTAGCTAGATCCAAGGTGACAACAATACATCAGCAGGATCATGGAGAGATCAACTTGGAGTATGATTGTGTACTCGATTGTACAGATGTGCAATGAGGTGAACAACAGCTTGTGTTAGCTGGGTGTTGTGACCTATGAGAGAAGATTACTCTCGAGGGAAGTTTACTGTAAGCCCACGAAGTGGAAGAAAGAGTGCCACCTCTTTGTTGTAGATTCCTTTGTAAAGAGTTGAATATAATTGTATATTGCCTCTCATGTTCTGTGTGTTTTCTCATTGATAGTTATTTGTTCTTCTGGATTCCGCATGTTTAGTTGCTTATACATTGGTAATCATGTGTGCTCTTAAATCTGACAAGTTGTGTCAGGGCTTTGGGGAGTTTCGGTCCTAAAGGTGATAATGAAAATATATTTAATATATTACCCTCCTTTGGCAAAATGGAAAATATGAAAGACCAATAAGAACAACTTCGTCACAAGTGTATAGAACATGACACAATGAAACTCAACTTGTAGTAGGAGTAATGATATTTGATGTTTGGCTCTATGTTTGAATTTTGACATTCAGATTTCAATGTGTATTATCTATGTTCTCATTCTACTTAAATGGCTTGACATGACCTTGTGTGTGTGTGTGTGTGTGTGTGTGTGTGTGTGTGTGTGTGTGTGTGTGTGTGTGTGTGTGTGTGTTGATATAGGTAAATTTATGCATGTTAGATGACTTTTAAATTGATAATGAATGATGTTGAATGTGAATAATCTATGATGAAGGGTAGAACAACCCATAAGACTAAAGGAAATAGACTCATGCATGACTCATGTCTGATCTAGATGGAGATGGTGATAAAACATGCTTAGTTTTCAAGGCACAATATGATAGCATGTGAATCATAGTTCAATGATGCTAATAAATGTTTCTTAATAAGTTTTGGACAATAAGTTTTAGGCTGAATGGATAATTGTGGACCTAAGTGGGGTTGAAATGGACCGATAAGATTGCCAATATATGCAAGTTTTTTAAATATGATAAATTTAGCGTAAGACAATAGGAGTAAGGATTTTGTGCCAAATTTACATTTCTATATAATTCCTTCTTTTTTACATGGGCATAAGAACATGAGTGACTGCATCCATGCATCAAAGTATAACTATAGATAATATGAAACACACACATCCACTTACCTAAGGAAGAATGAAGGGTGTTTAAATGTACACTAGAGCTAAGCCTCCATCAAAATAATATTTTTGATGTTCCTATAATAAGATACAATTATTTTAAGTAGTCAATAATCATGATAGATATTTGAGGATTGAAATTGAAAATTTTAAACATTTTAATTTTAATAATTTAAATTTGAAAAAGAAAACATACAAATGAATACACATGTTTGGTATTTGCTCCAAATGTCATGATAACCATTTCTATAAATATAATTTTTATGTGTTTACACATATTTAACACATCTCTGGGATTCACCAATACCCACTCCAATTCTAGATCAATGAAGCAGATAAATTTGTTCAAGTTCGGTCAAGTTCCTCCATTTTGATTTTTTTAAAATATGTCTCCTCTTGAGATGAGGGATGAAGACTTATGATGCAATCACTCATATCAAAATATAATGTAAATATACCCCATATGTTATGAAAATAATATATCTAAAGCCTTAATATCCTGAAACATATGCAACTAAAATTTGAATACAACCAATACAAATGAAATATTTTTTTAATAGATGTATCATGTATAAGAGTTAACGTAACATAGGAAATATGGTACCATAATTATCATAATGTAAAAGGGCAAGATGTTGCCACAATTAAATAAATATGAGAACATGTAGAATGTCCCAATTTTAATATAATATATTCTAACTAGCTAAATATAGCAAAGTGAACACACACAAGCAACATGCCCCCATAGATTCATGGTAGAGACCATTGTCATATAGGGATAGATAAAGTGTAGTAACATGTATGATAAACATCATGAATACAATTATAGAATATAAAATTCATGATGACCATAATGACAATATGAAATGAATAAAGTAATTTACCACACAAGTTAGTGACCACACTAAAGTTAGTGACAAGACAAGTTAGTGAAACCACATAAGGATGGGACCCACAAAATATGATGAAAAGAGGATCCTTTATGGACAAGGATGCACAAATAGGAAACACATGAATATTCAAGCAAGAATTCATGAACAATAGTTAATGTAACCATGTAAGCATTTCAATAAAGATATCTATTGTGCCACAACACACCCCATTTTAGAATTCAAATAGGGACCCATTATTGTTAAGAAATATTTATTCATGGTCTAAATAAACCTTAGGAATTCTAATCTGAATAAACATAAGGTTTTTTTCAAAGTCTAAATTTATTGTAAAGTTTAAAAAGGGAGAAAATCAAATCTTAGGCATCATTCATAAATTGTTTACCCCCTTTGATTCTTTTCTCTAT
This sequence comes from Torreya grandis, assembly GCA_037957365.1. Classification (NCBI taxonomy): domain Eukaryota; kingdom Viridiplantae; phylum Streptophyta; class Pinopsida; order Cupressales; family Taxaceae; genus Torreya; species Torreya grandis. The sequence continues at coordinate 1,122,424 of JARHVA010005016.1, forward strand.
TTTGAATGCCTTTAATATTGAGTTTTTATTTAATTGACTAACATGACTAATGAAAACATGTTAGAATATTTAAGCTTTGATGTGTAGCATCCCATTCTTGGGTTTCAAATTTTCATCGAAATCCCTAGATCATGACATTTATCAACATTTCATTCACTCATAGCTGAACTTAGTTATAAGAAAACTTCTAATTCCTTTAGAGCATCCAAATTCATGAGATCATTCCACATGGAATCATCTCATTCACTCTCAAAATTTGGATTTTAAAACTACATTCAAATTTTTTGAGTCATTATGAGTTATCCACATGTCAAAATCTTGTTAACTTGGGATTCAACTACTTTTCATGAAAAGTTATAAGTATTTTGATTTCTTAAAACCTCAAGATTGATCCACGTGGAGACATCTTGATCACTTAGAGTCTACAAGAAGAAAATACACAATTAATGTTTAAAAGGTTCTCAGACTCCCAATATCTTTCCAAGTGGAAAAATATCATTGACCTAAGACCCATAAGATCAAGGTAGGGCCAATATACTCAAGGTTCCTAAGTAGCTGAGTAATCAAGATTATGACATGTGGTATAATCTCATTCATGCAAACCTTATCAGTTTCAAATACACTATCAATAGTTCTTAGTTCCTGGTTTGATGAGAGTCATCCATGTGGCATCATATTGAAAGCTAGGGGCTTGATAAGACAAAGTACATGTCAAAAGTTCTAAGTCTCCATATTTCTAGGATCCATCTATGTGTCATCATCTCGAAAGACTAGGACTTTCTAAGAGGAAGGTATAAAACCAAAATACATCAAAGATCCTTGGGGTCCCAATATTGCTCCACATAGCACCATTTTGTGCACATAGAGCCTTCTTAAAAGAGGTACACAATTTAAATTATAGAAGAGTCATGAGTCCTCAAGATCATGACAGGGGGAAAAATATTGTTAATTCCTAGCCCATAAAGCATACAAAGTAGAACTATAAATCTAAAGACTCTAAGTAAGTGAGATCAAGAATAAGCGTCACAATATTAGAGATGCATACCCATAATATAAATGCAATAATTTATAGTTAAGAAAAACCCAAATACACTAGAAATGGACACTTGGCTAGTGACTATGACTAAGCATTTATAATGAGTAGAAATTTACCACATGGCAAAAGACACCTTCCAAAGCTTACTTATTAATTTCAAATCAAAATGGGAAGTAGAGATAAAATCCATTGTTGCATTAAATTCACATGAAATGGAAATTAAATTCTCAATATTTAAATGATATAGACAAAATATTAAGAACATCAAATCACTTTACCATTAATCAAAGAGCTTTAAATTGAGAATTTGAGCCACCAAGCCATCAAGAGCCCTAATTTTCCTACTAGAGAGTTTTTGAATCAATCCACTTAGCTTACTAGAAACACTACAATACAAAAATGTCTTCCTCCTCTTGAGTAGCTAACCAACTCCCTCTCAATATTCTATTGCAAGAGTAATTGAGTACTTGGACATAGTTTTTGATAGAGGGGCATTACCATTTCCCCATTACTCTTCACTCTAGGATGAGATCAATGACATCAATCCATATTCAACCAAGGATAAATTAGACAAGGATAAAAAAATATACATGGATGATATAATAACAGTTAAAACAATGGGTTTACATAATGTGGTAATGAAATATGAGGTAATGCCATGCATTCACTTACTTCATGATTTTTTCTTATTGACACTATTATGGGAGATTTCATATACTTTAAGCTTCATAAGAATGTGGTAGCTTATATTTATGGGGATGAATTTGAAAAATATTAATGCCTACCAATTCATAAAATGACTTACATTCAGGTCACAAATAATGCTTGGTTGGACCATAACATAGTTGAAAGTAAGCTTAAGCAATGGCTGGAAAAAGGCAAAAAATTGAATATTTGAGGGGCTATTTCCATTATTCCCATAATAAAATTTAGTTCAAGAATTAGGATATCCATGGCCTTGTTAAACAAATTGCATAGGTTTTATATCATCACCTACATACATGAGACTTAGGTTCCCTTGCTAGACATCATTTTGACCTCAGATAAAATTGTGGCACTTAGGGAAGTTATCAGTGTTAGGCTTAGGGCATAGATGTTCAAGTTTGATGAAAGACCATTTGATGTAAATTTTTACATGATGTCTTATGTAGTAAATTCAATAATGGGAATAACACACACAACCTAGGGACAACCCTAGGATCCATCTGCAAAATATGTCACCAATAGGGCCTATGATGACTTTTTCCCTATTACATGTTTATAATTTTAGGAGGGAAATAGAGAAAATTATAGAATAAATATACCCATTAGTGTACCAAGCCATTTATGGGGACCCCATGCTTAGGTTTTTTAAAAACATAAGGAGAAGAATTTATAATATGGGATATTATTAGTACTATCCTAAATACACTCTAATCAAAATAGAGGGAACTAGGGTTCTTCCTCTGAATCTGCCTCATTTTGTTCCTGACAAAGTAGTAGGCAAGAGATAGATTTTAAGATATATAACAATGTAGACAAGGATTTAAGTGCCAATCACCAAGGTTACTATCATAATACCCTTATAAGCATTGGGAAAATACAATATTCACTAGAATCACCTCAATTTATTTGTAAATATCAAATCCCAAGATGGTTTAAATCAAGCATAATTTTGAGATTGGGCTTCCAAAAAAATAATGAGGAAATACCTCGATGACCTTAGAAATAAAGGATTACATATTCCTTAAAGACATAAGAGTTTTGAATGTGACTGAATTTTCATCAATGTTACAAATGATTATAAGGTTTATACTCAGATGAGGAAGCATAATATGCCAATGATGGTAGCCGAGGTGATTTAATATGATCCTTCGATCATAAGGGAATAGGTAAACAAGATAATAGAAGAGTGTTTGTCAGGGGAAGGTACCTTTTAAGGGAAGATGGATCCACATATTAGGACTAACATTTTTAAGGGACTTTCAACTCCTCCAAAAATAACTATAAGGACTTCACCTCTTATAGGTGGATACACACTAGTAATTCCCTTGGCACCCTTGCCCCCTTAACCATGGTTCAATAAGTAAGTCTCCCTAAATTATTATAGAGATATTTTGTTACTCTTTCACTTTAAATTTCAACTATGGTAACTCCAAAATCTCTAAAAATGATTCCTATAGTCTCAATGCCTTCACATCCACCTTCCACTCCTATATCTCCTTTGATTTACACTCAATTGTTTACAGGGAAGGGCCCAATTTCTACCTAGCCACCCATTGCAACCTACAAGAGAAAACACAAGAATCCATTTATATCTCCTTTAAATGTATAATTAAAAGAAAGAACTAATGAATGCCCACTTAATAAAGGGGGTATTCTATATGAGGAATCAAAACATGAGGAAAATGAGGAATCAAAAGAAAAGGTGTAATAAATGGAAGTTATCTAAGTGCATAATAGTGGTGAAGAAAAAGATTAGGAAACTGGAGAAGAATGGGTGTTTGGAGAAGACACAGATCCTAAGAAAGAAACATATTTTATCAAGGAAATATATAAAGAGGAATTTAGAGATATAAAAATATTAGAAGAGGAAGGAGAAGTCAAACAAGAAAAACATGATTCAACATCCACTGAATTATTAGTGGAAGATAGGGCACTAGATTCAGATGCATAATCTTAGTTGAAATAATCCCCTACTTTGGGACTTACTAATACATCTACAACCATATATCCAAGTTCCTCCATTGAAGCCACTGCTTCGATATCATCTACTCGAATAGATACATCGACTATAGGCTAAAACATAGATATTCTTACTGAAGAAGAAAGGAAAACTTTGAATAATGTAGTGTCATCCCTTGATTCTTCCATTACAATTGTTAACTTTCACATAATTAACTTGTCATTTGATAGTTAAAATATTACACCTCTTTCCCCATTTATTTGAGGGCACTATGTGTATAAATAGTTTGGGGATTCTATAACTGATCAATTTTGTGAAGGATAAGGTATCTAAGGTAGAGACACTCAGAGATGGATTCAAAACCTCTTAATTTGAGCACACAAGGTTTATGGGTATTAGGGTAATTTTATATCACATTTTCCTTAAGTCATTTAATTGTCTAGTACCAACAAGCTAATGTGTTAGTTTTTCATGCAAGACTAAAATCTTGTGTGCTCACCTAAAGCACACAATAAGAAACTGGTTCCTATGGGTTATGTTACGTAGTAACACTTGTCATAAACTTGAGTTTATTCATATATCTAATTATAGATTACATAAAAAATAAAATATACAACTTTGAGCCTTGTTTCATTAATTAAAATAAATAATAACAAGAAGATAAGTGCCATGAAGTTCAAAGTGTTGAATACACAAACTTGTACAATGCATTTTATAAATCTCATAGCGAATTATAATCCACATGTTACTTACTGCAAACCCATTGTTAATGTTTTAACTATCAATAAATTGAAGCATAACACTATAAAATGATTGTAACTTCCACAATTTTTCTATTACCATAAATATACGTTACATAATACCAAAATTCATTCTCCTTACACATCTCTACATATGGGTATTTATACATCTTTTTCTTTGATTAAGTAGTTACATTATTAATGCCAATTAGGTGATTGAAAAACAATATCTAGTAGACTAAGAGTCATGGAGGTCATTTAATTATTTCATCCTAAGGACCTAGACCTTCATGCCTCCTATATTCTTATTCGATGCTAGATCCTTGTTGCCAAATATCCATCTTTTTGTGGGCTAGTTTAAAACTCATGCGATGATTAAAGTATAGTTTGTCCTTGAGAATCTCTTTTCAACTATTTCCCACTTCCCTCATGCTCCCCAAATATTTTACTATTGTACCAAGTCCTATACTCTTAGGTTATCCATAGTTATGTTTCATCTTTAACCGGGCCTTCTTGCACTGTTATCTTCCATGTCGTTGTCCTCTTGTGCCATGTTAGTTTCTCACCATGGTCTTCTTGTGCTATGTTCCTCTCGTATAGTGTTGGTTCCATGCCAAAAGTCAAAATACTTAGTCAAAATTTGGGCTCTAACATCACTAGACACTATGCTCTTAGTTCATCCTAGACTAAGTATTGGTCTCAGCCTCAGCTAAAAATTCAGGCCCAATTTGTTCAATCTACTTTTTGACACCATCCCAATGTGACAAGGTGTCAAGAATATTGGATGTTATTTCCTTGATTATTTCCTTCAAATTTTTTATTTCCTTGGGTTGATTAGTACACTCACTTTCCCTATTAACGAATTAGTTAAGGGATCTAGTAGCATCTTTTTGGACCTCTTTAAGTGAAGTGAATTTATGTACAACCTATCTTCGAAGAGGTAAAAAATTAGAATTTATTTGTTGTTGATGCATATTTATTATTTCCTCCATCATCTTGACATCATTAAATGCATTAGTGTGCTTAGTGTGATCTTTTATTAAAAGGGCAACATCTTCTAATTAATACCATTAAGACTCTTCTACCTTGATCTGAGCGTCCAAAATTTTATTAAGCTGCACTAGTTTTTAAAAAATACTATCCAATATGGGGATTACTTCCCCAACTCTTTCAAAGGTGTATTTGTAGACTTCTACTACTTATGTAAATTGCTTAGACACCCATAATGCTTCGTTCCTAGATGTGGGATGTTCCTTACACTACTTTAACATAAGGTTTACAAGGATCCCTAACTTATCAATGGCTTTTCCCCTGAAAGGCAACCCATCTGCCAATGTTGATTCTTGGCCCAAAATAGTTTTACATAAATTTAACATTTTTTCTTTGGTTGTTGTGGCTTCTATTTTTTTCTTTAGTGTGGTAACTTCCTCTTCAAGTTACTTTCAAGAGAAAACTTCCTTGTCATACATCTCCACCACCTAACCATATTTATTTTTTGATTTATGCACATCAGAATCTAAAATTATATTCTATCAAATGAATTTAAAGGCCATTGTCAAAAATGTAGCTAGCTTGTAGGGGAGAGATCTACTAGGGATTAACCTAAATTGGAGTGGGAAACACATTGCTTGAAAATATCAATTTAAGCTATTTGGAGGTATTTCAAAATGGTATTCTTCATTGTACATTTCCAATAAAAAGGACACCTAACACCTGGTATCAATAGTTACATCCTATAGATAGAAATGTTTATACAAATATAGTAGTCTATCCAATACACTTATTTAATATTGAGTGCACAAGTTGGTGATTGGATCAACTAAAGGTGGTTAATTATAGGAGTCAATTGACTTCTTCCATTTGAAGGGATCTCATTTAAGGATATTGACATCTGTATTTGGGGCCAAATAAGTATTATTGATGTTCATGCTACTCATCTATTCTATATCAAAACCATTCCCCTCTTTTCCAAGTAGATCTCCAATGTTCAAGTGCACCTCATCAAGGGTGGTCTCCTCCTCTTGTGTTGGGGAGGGTGTTTTTCCTGGGTTAGAATCCTCTAGTTCTTACTTATGACCTACATGATCTTCCTCCAATGAATTGGATGGGGGTAATGGTGCTAAACCCTCAGGTTCTCTTTTTGGTATATTTTGTCTAGGTGAAACCATAGATGGTGATGCCCTTGGTGGGGAGGCTTGTGGTAGAGAGGCCTTTGGTAGGGAGTCTCTTGGTGGTGAAATCCTTAGTGGTAGTGCTTGGGTAGTCCTTTACCATTTTGGTGGTTCTATCTATGAACTTTTGTTGGCATCATACTTGACCTGCTTCTTCTTATAAAAAGGTGATACAGATGGAAGCTTTTCTCTTTCATATTTTATGCTTCTTGAAGATTTCTTATTGGGTTGTAGTATATAAAATAAATTGTAAATAGTTTCTCTAACCATGGTCTGCTTAACCTTGATGTCAATTTTCTCAGTCTTGTGCTTTTATTTGTATGGATTCTTACCAAGATAAACATACATATTTTAGAGAGTTTGAATCTCCAAGTCAATTTGGTCTACTTACAAGGTGAGAGGGTGTGCATCATATATGTGATTCATCAAGTTGATGAAGGACTACATTATGAAGGCATAGGGCATATTCAACTAAGCTAAAAATTCTCTAGAGGGGGACATTTTGATACATGCCAAATAAAAATGTTGTTTCATACTAAACTAGGCTTGCTCACCAACCTAGATGGGTAAACCCTTAGGAATGCACCATTCACTTCCAAAGGCCTCCTTCATGCTATCATGCCATGACTTCATCTTGATTTTGAAGGTCAAAGTGATATAATTGGGGTATGTAAACACCTTGTAGAACTCTATTGGGGACTTATGTTTTGTTGGGTATGCCCATTGTAACTCATCAAAGGTGTAATCAAGTATACTGATTTCATCAAACATCATCAATAAAAGAAATACCCTCCATGGGAACCTATCACCCAGTATCTAATAGATCCTCTCCACATCTAATATGATTTTAATTGGAAAAATACATTGCCCAATTATAATTTAACCCTTCATTTACTTGATGGGTGATGTACATGTGATCTATGCCCACCTCTTTCTATCAATCAGTGCTGCCAATCTTGGTCATAATGATGCACACTACTACTTGGAGGGTAGGGTCTTACAAGTTCTTAATTTACATGGCATGACCTTGCTTCTGGTACTCCATCATTGTGGTAGTCTTCTATATCTCCTCTGAGTCCTCAAAGTCAAATTCAACATCTACCCCAAAGCATTACAACCCTGACATCTTACTTATTCTTTTAAGCATATCTTCATGCAGTGCCCAACAAAATAGATATAGTCCTCATGGATGCATAAAATCAAAAAGATTATTACTTCCACCATTTTTACAAAATATAAAAGGTTAAATAACTATAACATCCCTATAGAATCTAAGGCATTGAAATTTTTTAGGTCATACACCACTTCACTCATGGTGTTTTGGAACTCAACCTGGTAGTCATTCTATAGTTCAACCCCATTTCCTAGTTGGAGATGGTTATAGTCAAATATGGTACAAGAGGGTACTTTTGATACCCAATTTTATATATACAACACCATTTTTGGCTACTGCATCTTTTCTATCATCAATGGTAGAGGTGGAATCATTTGTGCCTTCTTTATCTAGCTCATCATTTCAAATCCTTCACCTTCCATGCTCTGCCTCTATTATTCAAGTATTTATTCTCTGATCAATAATGCTTCTCCCCTAAATGTAGCTCTTCCTTCTTTGGAATGGCTAGTAATGGATCACTTATTTGGGCCTTTATTTTAGGCTATATCACCCTCTATGGATCCTAAAGGTTAAGGCATGACTATCCAATGTTCCTAAAGGAATACATGTTTATGATGAAAGTGATTCATCTTTCTTGATTCAATATCCATTAATGGTAGACTTTGAACTCTTTAACTTGTAACTACCAATTTTTTCCTTCATGCTTCAAGGTTAGCTCACTTGATTACTAAGTCAAGATCCTTATTAACAGCTAATGAATGGTAATTTGGTGATCTGTGTATTCATATAAAATGTGAAAACTGGTAACTTAAGTATGGATAATAACACCAAACCTATAGGTCCCTCTTGCTTTCTCTCATAACCCTCATAATCTTCTTTTCATTGATTCTTAGTCATTTGTAGCCTTCCAAACCTGATCCCAACTCACCCAAACTACTCTTTCCATGAAAAATCCATCCCCATAGGTCCTTTTAGCTAAGGAAAATATCACCCAACTTGGACTACAATGCTGGTAACACTACTATCCACTTTCAGTACTCATGTCCAAGTGCATTTTTATCCCTAATAGTCAGTTATTTTTGGTTTTCCATCCCCTTATCAGCCTAACATGAGTACATTCAACCTATGAATAATAGATCCCTATAAAATCCCATTCAAAGATCATTTGGAAAGGGTTGGAAATTATCACTAAGCAAACAAGAATATAAGCAAGACTACTCAGACAATCTTCCCTATTCTATGCATACAACTAGCCAATACACTTACAAACTTATCCAAAGCCTTACACCAGTCCCTACCCACCTCAAGCACATCTAGTTTAGCATTTTTCATATTCATACACATTATTGCATAAAGTACATCAAGTGGGAGAACTATATATGGCTTGATCCCTCTTCAGAGTATTGGTATATAGGCAGTGTGCCTACACAAGGGGTGTGGATACATGTTCAGTGAATCTTACACACACTAACCACCCCTCTTTCTCAAATTTGGTCAAATTACAAAAGAGTCTAGGGTTTGAAGATAATATTTACTCTATGAGGAGTTTTATAGACATATAGTAGTCAAAAATTCACAAGTAGGGTCACATACACACAAAAATCTCGGGTCTCCTAGAAAATAATGGTAGAGGTAGACTACAGTGCTAGTGCCACTAGTGTCCTATTTTAGTGCTCTTATACAATCATAAAATGAACTCAAGATCTTGATTTGTGACAATGTCCTAGTCCTATACAGTGAATTCCAGAGCCTACAACAACCATTTTAGTCAGTTTCCAACTAAGTCTTATTTTCTCTCCCTTATTACTATTTTTAGAAAGATTAAAATTTAGGTCAAATTACATAAATTAGTATCTTAATTATTGCATATTTATTTAATAATTTTATTACTCATACCCTTTAACTAAATTAAGAATAATACACCAATATTCTCAAAACCATTAAATCATTTGGTGAACTCGACTTACTTCATTTGTGCATAAAAACCCTAGAAACCCTAGGGTCAATTTCCTATTGATTTTTCCTATATTTTTGTAAATTTTTACTTGCATAATAAAATAAAAAAATCATTAAATTTTAAATTTCATATTAATTTTAAAATAATTTTCTTTTAAGCCCTAGTTTCCCATATTAGGTCTTGATAAATTTTCAGTAATTTTCCAATAATGTTTTGATTTTTTACTAGAATATTAAAATAAAAAATTCAACTTAAATTTCAAAATTCAATAGTAATTTTTAGAAATAGTTATTTTTCAAAACCCTAGTTGCATCTACGAGGTCTCTTTAAATCACCAATTTTCCAATAAATTTTTGATTTTTTACTTGCATATTTCACTCAGAAATTCACTTTAAATTTCAAAATTTATAGAAATTTTCAAAATAATCATCTTTAAAACCATAGTTGCATATACTAAGTCCCATTGATTCTTGAGGTATCACCTTACATGTTTTTGAGATTCATATCCTTTTTACGTAATTTCTAGTTCATTATTTTTAGGACTTTACATTTCCTATATTCAGTGCTTTCCTTCTCTAGCTCTTTACCTATTACAAATTATTAAAAACAATTCAACCAAATTTCAAATTGTTTTCCTACCTTAATAATGGCCCAACACACCAATTTTGATGAAACTGATAAAAGGGAACTTCAAGAACTATTAAATAAACATCCTAACATGCAAGACGACATGATTAAAATACTACAAGAAGAACAACAAAGAGTGAACAATGGTAAATCTTATCAAACCATAGAGTAACCAATTTAAAATGAAACTACAATGGAAATTATGTCTTAACAACCCCTTATAGCCCTACCTCTATACCACTAGCTAAAACTAGTACATCTTTGTCTCTTGATGTGGTAGCCCTTGTGTAAGAGATAAGATCTCTTCAATATAAGGTGATACGTCTTGAACAAGGTGCCTCTAGACCTACACAGGCTTTAGATTCTTTTGCTCTATTGCATACACTAGTAGCATGTCACATTGATGCTACACCCTTGCCATAAGGTTTTATTCAACCCAAGCATACTCTATATGATGGCATGGGTGATCTAGAGACATATTTGAGAGATTTTTATGTAACATGCTTGGACTATGTACCAAATTATTGGATACTTACCAAGTTATTTCCATAGAGCCTAAAGGATTATGCTTTATAATGGTTCTAAAGTCTACCAAATCAGTCGGTCAATGTATTTAATCCTTTATCTGACATGTTCATAGATCAATTAAGTATTAACATTGGTGATAAGGTTTCATATTCCCAAGTTATATAATAAAAACAAAGTTCAAATGAGCATCTCACAAATTATGTTCTTCGATATAAGACTATTTTGGCTAAGATGACTAGCCCTATGGACGATCAAGAGTTACATGATATCTTCAAATAGAGTCTTCTACCAACTTTACATGAATCAATTATGTTTAAAAGATTCTCTTCCTTCACTAAACTATGTCACACACTAAAGGAAAAAGAAGTCAAACTAATTTTAATGGGAAAACTCAAGTACACAAGTATCTCAAAAACAAAAAATAAGAGTAACAAAAAAATCCCATAAAAGTCAAAGTCAATGATAGCAAGAGTCAAAATCAACTGATAATTAATGTTACTTCTGAACCCCTCAATGTGTGGTTTTATCAACACCTCCTTGATGAACCTTTACCAATCTACCAATTTCTCCAACCAAAGTTTTATAGCAGCTATTGGAATGTAAAATCATATCTCTCCCTCTTATTAGGGAAGTTTACCTAACAAAGCCTCTTCCATGGGGAATGATCAACATGTATTTTAAAATTTTCACAGGGCACCAGACCATACAATAGATAGATGCATCAATTTGAGACATAAGATATAGGATTTGATAGATGGAAATCATATTGATCTTAGCACTTCAATTAAACCTCCTTAGACAAAACAAACATAGGATAAAGATTTGAAAATATTCTCAGATCCCTTTCCATAGAATTATAAACAAGATATAAGAGACACATCAAGGCTTCACCATGCATATCATACACATCCACCACTAGATACATATAGGGAACCTTTAGTTGAGACACATCCTTTGAGTAACATGATTGGTGTATATAATTTTAGAGTTCCAACTAGACTTCCCATTTGCTTCTCAGAGCAAGAGATCATTAAGGATGATTTGGATTATCATGAACACTTTATTAGAGCTTACATTCATAATCATCCTATTCATAGTGTTCTCATAGATAATGGATCTAATGTGAGCATGTGCACTATGACATTATTAAAACATCTAGGATATTCAAAGTAGGATATTATGTTGATGGACATAGTTATTATCAGATTTAGTAGACATATAGAATTCATTGGGTGAGATTGTACTTTCTCTATAGGTTGGTCCAACACACGTGGCCACACCATTTACTATAGTTCACAATGCAAGAGTTTTTGATATGTTACATGGCTGACCATGGATTCAAAAACTTTGAGCAATTACTTCTATAGTTCATAAATGTGTGAAATTCATTCACACTAGTCAGGTTGTTATATTTGGTGGAGTTTCATATGAGTTACCACTCCCCACTTCAGAGCCATCTACTATTTTGTAGTCACTAGTTTTAGTTTTGCCACAAATTATAGTTCCTCCTCCAATTCTAATTTAGACATAGTTGAGGCATCCATTACCAACACAAAAATTTCATACACCTCCATAGCTTCAATATTCTAGATAGCTTCCAACTACAGTGTTCACACCTTGGGAAATATCATTGAGATCTCATGTATCTACTCAAAAAGCACATGTTTAAAGAGTTTATCCTACCACTAGATGGGTCCCTAAGATCCCTATAGCTGCATCCACTTCTTAGAGTTATAGGGGTCCCCATAATTACTTTCCACTTTAGATATTTTAGAGCATTTATAACATATACACATTTTAAATCCACAGTCTCAGCATTTCCACCATGCTTCACGATCATGCATGATTCCTCTCTTTGATACAAGACACCATGATAGGGAGTCTCCCATGAGACTCATTGGTTAATATCATCTCTCTTAGTCTTACTTGTACATAGATTCTCTTAAACTTCTTGTACATAGTCTCCTAATGATTGATTGTACATAGCTTATATATCAAAAATACAAAAACATTCAAACAATTCAAAACACCAAAAATATTTCAATTATATGCATCATCCTTGCTTTATATTTATACTATCATGCTAGACTTACATTTTCCATTCTATGCTATTATTTGTTGATTTATATACATTACCATGCTCCACTTGATCTTCTTTGAGTGTGTGCAGTGACATCCAGATCCTTGATTGCTTCACTCTACCCATCGAGGGGGTATATTAATTCTACATCAAGACATACATAGATATACATACCTACTGGGGGCATCTTATACATGACTACACCATCCAGGTTATGTCATTTCTACACCACACATTGTAGTTATCATGTTGATGTACATTACTTAATAGATTACGTAGATTACTCTATCAACACTCACTAGTATATAACACTTATGCATTTTTTAACATATACCTAGTCTTGTACTAACATGTCTTACATACATTAAATATTTACTTTGAGTAGTTAGATGTGATAGTATTTCTAGTTATTACATGATTTTATTTCTTGCTTAGCATAGCTAGATTGTTTGCATTTCTTAGTTCTTGTTCATCTCTTATATGTGCCTTAGGACATTTTACAATGTCCTTTGCTTCTATCTATTATGTGTGCCTTAGGATATTTTCCAATTTACTTTGCCTATACTCTTCTATGTGATTATGGCTTTCACACCAACTTTGATAATTATATTATATGTGTATGTGGAATTTGAACATGACTTTTATTCTTACTTCATAATTTGAGTGACATGTGCCCATGTCCCTTTTTCACTTGGACCCTTGGCTACTCTTGCATGCTTCTTAATTCTTGCCTTGTATGCTTATTTCTTGATTGATTTTTGATTATTTTCAATGTCATGATACACATCATGCATTATTCTTGCTTTCTTGGATTCCATGATGGATATCATGCTCCATCCCTCCATGAAAACTAACAACTAACTAGACTTATATTTCTAGTTCAGTATATTGCATATGTTATTACATTGTTATATCTATCTAGGCATATCCCTATTTATCTAAAAATCTCTCATTACAAGCCATGTTATATCTTGAGATATCTTGTCAATTATCATTGCTATATCATGTATCTTTATAGCATAACACACTTGTAGGGCTCTTTCTTCTGAGGGCATTCATTATAGAGTATTCATTCCTACCATTAGAAGAGGGGGAAACAAATAGGGGTTTTTTCATAGATATTAGAGCTCCTAGCAGTAAAAAAATCAACATTCAAAACACCCAAAACAACTAGACATCAAAACAAGAAGACAGTAAAAATGTTAGAATAGTTACCAGATTTGGCCTAGGACAATAATGCCAATATTGGACTACAATACCAGTGCTACTAGTGTCCACTTTTGGTCCTCTTGTCTAAAAAATGAAAAAACTAGACTCTCTAAAAGTAGGCAAAAAAATCATTTTAGCTATAGTTTTACACAATTAGACCAGTTCAAAATCAATAGTTTTTAGTACACTTTTACTCAGATAATCCAAATATAGGGAGAATTATGCATGACATGATGGATCTCACTTCCACTTTTAGATACAATAGTTGGTATAACTTCTAGATCAAAATCCATGTTCTAGAAACCAGTGATTAGGGGCAATGTGCATGGCACATTTATTTTCTTTTATTTCTGTGTTCAGTATTACCCAAACATTCTTAGTAATTGCATTCATTATTCTATCTATAGGTGGTTGGCATCATTTTTTAGTGGCTTTCATATAAACTTGACTTCTACATTTTAGATTAAATTTCATATAAGCCTAGTACACTAGTTTTGGAGTGGCTTTCATACAAGCCTAGTCTCCATCTTTTAGAGTGGCCAAGAGTAGCCTAGTTTCCAACATACATTTAGTTATCCACACTAACATTGTTTTAGATTAAGGTAAAAGCAAGTTTTGAAGGGGCCCTGAAACCCTTTACATCAAAAAGAAAGATAAACCATAAAGCACGACCAGGTTTTTAAAAGAACATGTAACCAGTAAAATAACTAAACTAGGTAATGCAGGGACTTGATACCAACAGATATGACCAAATAAAATTGCTGTCAAAACACTAAATGAAAAGTTAACAGACTGGATCAACAACCTAAAAAACCTCCCAAACTAGTAACCAAAAAACCAGTAAAGCACCTAGTTTACTGACCCAAAAAAAAAAAAAACCGAAAAAAAACCTGTTAGCAAAAGGGAACATTAGATTTTCCTTTTGAAGTGAGTTTTTTTTTTACACGACCAAAGATTCATATCTAGAGGGGGGACCAAAGGCTTTGACTTCTACCTCTTAACTACTATCCATCCATCCTCTAACTTTATTGCCTCAGCAACCCATGCCTCAGAAGATGAAGATCCATAGAACCTAGGGGCTACGGATGCCGTATCAAATTCCTTGTGAGAACCTGACAAAGTCTAGCTCCTAAAAGGAGCCTCCAAAATAGGGGAAGATACCAATGCCACCTCTACCACTGGCTTAGATTGATCACTACTCCTAGCCTCTGTAGGAACTTTAATAGAATCTTTCACCAAAGAATCCTCCTCAACCAACGGCTCAGAGTGGATACTATCCTCATTCTCGAGAGCAGCCGGAGCTTCCATGGGATGTTTAACTATGTAGTGTTTAGAGGAAGCCTCAAACCACCAAGAAGGTGGTCATCTGGGTTTAGATTTCCCAGCAACACACCAAGCAACAATATGACCCGTCTGGTGGCACTTCCTACATCGAAAAGGGATACCCTCAAAATCCAACATTTGTGTCCAAGTACCCCTTGGGGAATCTAGGCAAATCGCCTTAGGAAGGCCCTTAGAAACATCCACCTCTACCAAAAAGCGTACATAGGTTGAATGGTGAAAATCTGAAGTATCTTCATCCAAAAATAAAAAATCCCCAATAGCATTTCCAATGGTTTCAAAAATCAAATCAAGTCAAAGATGTAATGGAAGATTAGGGAGTTGGACCTAGATAGGGAACTTGTTAAAGGATTCTGAGAGAGGATTAAAATCCATATGCCATGGTTTGGCCATGAGAGGATATTTTCCCTGCCAAAAAAATTATTGTTGCATAAAATTATCTTCCTGTCCTTGGAGCTGTGGAACAATGCTACAAAAAAACCTTTGACGCATGGGAAGATTTGGACATTGTTTTCAATAAGTGGCATCCAGTTCTTAGATATCCAGCCATGTAGATATGTGAGAGAGGGCCAAAAGCCATGGAAACAAAAAATAGCAGCAAAAGAGGAAAGATTTTCTACCCATTCAAAGATTTCTTCAACTGATTCAGGATTTAGAGTTACCCTAACAAGTTTTAAAGCACTTACAAGTGAAACATGAGAAGGCTCAGATGATGCGTGAGGAAGAGCATCATGTAATCTAGCTTTGAAAGTAGCCACATCAGTAAAAGTCCTTCCCCTAAAACTAAGGCCTGAACCATGAGCAGGAAATCCATTAGCAAAATGTGAGGCCAGAATAGAGCCCCCGCCCGTAGAAGAAATCATATTAGGGGCAATCTAAACCCTTCCCCCACACATAGAGGAAGTCCCTCCCGTAGCATTAGCCACAGCGACACCATCCACCAGATCCACAGCTATCGGCTTCAAATTTTGAAGTCATGCATGCACGGGATCCTGTGCCTGAGATTCCTTAGTCATGACTCTTGCTTGCTATTTAGAGGTTATTATCATCTATGTTTCTATGATACATCCACACTAACATTGTTAGATCACAATACAATCATGGGATTCAAGAGCCATCCCATACAACACACATCTATACCAGTAGTAGTTCATAGCGTCACTTCATAGGGCAATAATAGAGCCAAAGGACTAGCTAGCCTTTGTATTCTTGAGCCACCTACTCAAAGGGATTGGACACACAGTCTAAACATTGATTAGTACACACATGACCACCTAACTTCACTTAATGGGTGATGATGGAGCCAAAGGGCCAACCTTTGCATTCTCAAGCCACTTCTAGGGAATTGAGCACTCAACTTCATTTACGATATTACTCTTGGTAAAATATACATCTAACATCACTTAGTATTGCTCAACATCACAATAGGTTTTGTATTGTTCTACATACCCAATGAGGTGTATTTATTCCTTTCTCTTCCTCTCTCTCTTACCCAGCTTTTGTATATTCTTATTTTAGATATAATGTATCTAATAAGAACTGATCTACTATTTGTTTTTCTCTACATATTTTAACTTTACAACGTGATCTCTCTACACATACCCATCATCACATGGCTTCATGGGAATCACCCTTATAATTAATTTTAAGTACACTTTCTATTTTTTCTTTATCCTAGTATTTCACTTTGTTGAATCACTAGAATAAAGGGGGGGGAATGTAGTCATATAAAATGTGAAAATTGGTAACTTGAGTGTGGTTAATGACACCCAACCTATAGGTCCTTCTTTATTTCTCTCTTGACCCTCATAGGTTTCTTTTCACTAATTTCTAGTCATCCATAGCCTTCTAAACTTGATCCCAACTCAATTAGACTACTCTTTCCATGATAAATCCACCCCCCAGGTCTTGTCAGCTAAGGATAGTAGCACCTACCTTAGACTACAACATCGATGCCACTACTGTCTACTTTCAAAACACTTGTCCAAGTGCATTTTTGGCCCTAATGATCAGTTCCTTCTAGTTCCCCATCCTTCTTCTTGTCAGCCTAATGTGAGAACATTTAACCCATGACCAATAGATCCTTATAAAATCCTATTCAAAGATAATTTGGAAAGTGATGGCAGTTATCAGTAATCAAGAAAGAATATAAGCAAGACTACTTAGGAAATCTTCCTTACTCTTTATATATAGTTAGCCAATAGACTTACAAGCTTATCCAAATCTTTACACCAATTCTTAACCACCTCAAGCATATCCAATTTAGCATTTTTCATATTTATACACATTATTTCACAAAGCACATCAAGTGGGAGAACTACATATGGCTTGATCTCTCTTCAAAGTACTGGTATGTAGGCAGCGTGCCCACACAAAGGGTGTGGATAGACATTTAGTGAATATTACACACACTAATTGATGGGTGTCGTCATCCCCTTCATTTAATAAACTTTATATTGATGTCATATTTAACCTGGGCTGTGTCTAAAGCTATATGCAACAAGAGGAATCATAGTGATTTAGTAATTAAATGGACGTATTTGTATATATATTTTGTTTTGGGGGGTTTTTAATGTCTTAAAGATTTCTTGGTTACAACCTTATTGGAATCAAACTATGAAAATATGCTGGAAATAAACACATGTTGTAGAAATGAAATAGATTGCTGGAAATAAACACACGTTGTAGAAATGAAAATTGATTGCTGGAAAAAAACACACATTGCAAAAATGAAATAGATTGCTAGAAATAAACACACATTACAGAAATGAAATAGATTATTGGAAACAAACACACGTTGCAAAAATAAAAATTTAATCTAAAACACCTACATGAACAAATTTACAACAAATCTTAACTTTAAAGAGTTGGAAGCATTTATAAATTTACCAGAGTTACCTGTTTAATTTTGTGAAAAGAAATATAAATAACAACAAAAATGAAGATCTTAGTTCTTTGGAGGAGTGGGACCTTACTCCCCCTAGAACAGGATTTGAATAATTTAATTTGCTTTCAAAATAGAAATGGCTATTTCATTGATAAAATGCTATGTATTACAAATGTAATAATCTATCCTTTATCTCTTTATTCTTCAATGATTTTCTCTATCTTCTATATTCTATATCTGTATCCCCTTTTACTAAATTCCTAGGTCTATATATATAGATGCTTTAATGGATGTAACTATTTCATAGATATGATGGAACTGAATCGTGCCCAGAATAGATGCTGAATCAAGATGTGGCTGGATGTCCAGTTGTGTGATAAATGTCTTAATTTTGCAAGTTCAAAAAATTGGTAATTTGTTCCTAATTTAATGGGATCATCGATCCAATAGATCATCAGCCATTTGGAATAGATCCTCATCAGTTCCATATCTAGCCACAAAAGTTCTGGAGCTTGTCTGTAGGAGTATCGGAGCTAAATATAGAGTTTTGGAGCTAAGTCCAAAAATGCAACAACTTGAAATAGTATGGCAGAGTTCTAAAACTAACTGTGATGGTTCTGGAATAGATTCTATAGGTTTCAAAACTAACTATGATGATTCTAGAATAGATTTTATAGGTTCCATAACTAATCTAAATTGAGTCCAATGCTTCCAAAAACATATAATTCACTTCATATTTGTTCTTTATCCTGATGATGACCTATTTTATTGCAAAACTAGAATTTTCCAACACACTTGTTAGGAATTACAGGTTTTTTAAAATTTTAGAATCACAATCAATAAAAGATGGATAATCACATCCTAACTCATCTCAGATCAAAATAAAAGTTACAAAATGCAATCAAACTAAATAGAAAGAGAGAGTAAGATGAGGTCATTTATTATACATTTATTGGGCACATCCTGGCCTCATCACTTCCCCCATACTTTTTTGTAAGTCCCTTTACAAACTTCACTCTTCAAATTTAGGATTGTATATCTTGCATTCCATTTGATTTCTTAGATCAAATGGCTAGTACTGAATATCCCAATGCTTTGATTTAGAAGTACAATACCCTGCTCCTGCTTCTAATTTTATTTTTCATTCCTCAAATTAAGTGGGATGTTGAGGTTCTCTATTTTGCCAAGGAGATATGGGGGTGAAAAGTAGAGGTGGCCTTGTCCGCATTCCTATTCATATGCTCAGGGGAGTTTCATTGAGCCAGGGAATTATTGTGCATAAAGATTTTGCCCTTTCTAAACTCCTGATCAAATTTGAAGGGGATATTACTTCCCTTCTTTTCAATGCCACTAGGAGAAATTCCCATCTTTTTAAACATGCATCATAGATATTATCAAAATTTGCCCTTTCATAAGAGGTGAAGACATCCATGCTTTGTTGTAAATTGAAAAGATAAGGTCCCTTGAATTTATAATTAAATGCATGGGATTGGAAATATGTAATGAAATCGAGTGGATTACCATAATGAATTCTTATACAAAGACCAGATGAACTAGCCTTTGACCAATGCTCTGACTCCCTTTCTTTCCATGCAATCCAAATTTTGAAGAACATAGACAAATGCGTCAAGCTAGCTTTCTCATGCATACAAATTGATCATAAAACCTGTATTTCTTTCTAGCATAAAATTGTAGAGGTAAAATTCACAAAGAATTTTTTTTTGTTCTATATTAGCTTAAGGAGTAGGCAGCTGAGAAATCAGCTTCATCTTTTATTTCATGTGGAAGGCCACGTGCTATCTTTGCCAACTGCCAGTGAATGAATTGTTACTCTAAAAACATGCTATAAACAAGAGAAGGTCTTCTACACGCAAGCAACTTTTCACTCATAATAAAAACTATTTGTATTTTCACAAGACATTTATACTTATCATTTTCCTCCTTGTAAAATTTGTCTTCCCATTCCTTCCTTGCTTTCTCTTCTTCTATCAGTTTACCTTTCAAGTCTGTATTGGATGCTTTGATTTCACTGAGTTCTCTGCATGTGTCATCCCATAATTGCTTGAGTGGCAGATAAGTCAATTCAGTCTATGCAGAGACTATTGACATAGAGATCTATATTGTACATTTTACCTCATTCTCCATTAGTTTCCTTTTAATTTCTACTAATTCCTCATTCTTGGCTGTGAACTAATTTGTTAATTCTGCAAGGAGCATTTTCTTCTGTTCTAAATTGAGTTTGAAGAAGTTCAATTCCTCATCCTTTTCCTTGATAATGAGTTCTACTCTAGACAAAAATAAAGCCTATTTAATCTATTGGTTTTATTCTTTTTTTGAAAATTCTTGGGGAGTTAAGCATTCCTCTTCCACCATAGGGGATTTCCCTTTCCTTCTCCAAGATGCATGTTCATCTTCTACATGTGATGGTGCTGCAGTCTCACCCATTTCTTAGAAAATTGGCTCCTCAAATATTTTATCTTCTTTTTCCTTTTCTACTTGGTTTGGTCCAGGAGGAGTCATGGCCATGCTACGCAAAATATCAGCAGCTTCAGTTTCTAGCCTTTCTTGTTCTTCTAGCTCCTCTAAATTTTTTTTAGATTTTTTATGACATTTTCTTTCTTGAGGAGCCTCAAAATGTGCAGACATAGGTCTCCTCTTATAACTTCTTCTGATATTGACCTTTTGCTTAGGCCTAGGTGAACTGTTATTATCAAAAATAGGTATCAGTTCTTCTATAGCTTCAGCAGAAGAAGAAATGGCTTGAGAAGGTACAATAGGGTCTACAATTTTAACTTTTCTTCTAGATTTTCTTCTTTTTGGTATTTCCTCTTCCCCTAATTTTTTATTTTCCTCAACAATGGTAGTAGTTTCAAATGAATTGAAAGAGTAGGAGGAGTTGCTATTGTTCTTCTGGGAATACTAGGATTTTGTCCAAATTTGCCAAGAAATTTGTCCCACAATTCTTCCCCATTTTTCTTGGAAAGAAAATTGTGTTGGCATACTAAATGCACTAACCCATGATGTCTAATTATTCCTACACCCCAAGAACACCTCTAGGCCATGGTATGGATGGAGTCAAAAAGAAATCCTAGAAGGTTTACTATATATTCTAGTTTTTTGGCTCCATATCTAAGGTGTATAAGCATTTTTAGGACTTCTTTTCCTACTGTCACAAATTGTCCATCACAGGTTAAATATTTGACTATCCAGAATGCTACTCTGTCAAAGGGTTTGGGCAAGCTGGCCCTCTTAACTCCTTTGATGATTTTCTTTGTATTATAAATATATTAGGGTTTAGCTTCCCCTTCTTTCAATAGGGTTTTAGCTAGGTCTTTCAATGTCCTTTTGACAGGGTTTGGGACTTGCATTATCGATATTCTAGACATCTCACTTATGATATTCACAGAAAAAGGAATGAAAACCTGCCTAATCTTTGTCCTTGTTTTCTCTAAATTGATAATAAATTATCTTACTAGTTCATCATTGTATTTGTGAAATATCCTCAAAAACTCCAACCATCCTACCTGTTGAAAGATATTTGCTACTTCTTCATCTATAAGGAGTTAGGTATCATTGTCTGGTTTTAACTTTTTTTTTATTCTAATGATTCATTCTTCTTTGAATCTTTCATAGGTTAGCTAAAAATTGCTTCTTGTATCAGAAGAACTGATGATTTTGGCTACAAAGCTAGTAGATTCGATTACTAATTTGGCAAATTTAGTTGTGGAATTATTGTATTCAGCTATAAAACTTATCAATTTTAGTTGCAAAACTACTGTACTCAACTACAAAACTAGCAGATTTAGTTACTTCAATCATAAGAATGATTCTTTATGGTTATCCACCAACTCATTCCATCATCAATATCCTTCTCATGATTTTGCACATTTAACCATGATGTATAATAGATGACTCATCATACTAATCTTTCTAAATCAAGTCTAATCACACATGCAAACTTTCCATTTAACCTTTAACAAGTTAAAAACATAATTACCATCCTTGATGATGTAATCCCTCTGTCATGTTGACACATCATCCCTGAAAAATGGTTAGAAAATAGTTAGAATTCAAAAAAAAGTTTTATTTGAATTAGCCATTTATTTGAGAAGATAAACCGCCATCACTGATTCTCAATTGATCTCTTATTTTTTTTTCTTTTTTTTCTTGGGAAGAGAATGCCATTTACTAGTTTTCATTCTCTTCCCTTTATTCTAGATCTTTTCATCTGATTATTTAATCATTTTGGAAGAACTGAGTTCTTCCATATGATCAAATTCTTTATTTGCTTCAATCTGCTTCAAGAATTCATCCTTAGTAGGAGGCTTCCTATAAAATTTTAGCTTGTGTCTATTAACCAAGAGTATTCTTCTGCTGCCATCAATGGGAAGTAACTAGATAGAACTATTTTCAAATATCTACTTGATCTGATAAGGTCCCAACCATTTGGTTTTTAATTTACCTTTGAATTATTGGTACTTAGAATCAAACAACAATGCCCAGTCTCCTACTTTGAATTGTCTTTCCTTGATATGTGAATCATGCCATTGCTTCCTTTGACCTTGGATTATCTTTGTCTGGTGAAGTGTTTCCATTCTGAATTCATCTAATTCATTGAGTTGAAGTATTTTCTCCTTTTGAGCTACATCCAATTCAATTCACATCTTAGTTGTTGTCCTTAATGTCTATAGTTCAAACTCAATAAGCAACAAGGGATTTTTCCCATAGACTAACTTATACAGCTTCAGGTAGCCTTTTTACCCAATCTCTTCTTTTAGCTTCAATTATTTTAGTGAAGATATTTTCTAATTCTCTATTTGTTACTTCAACTTGTCCATTTGCTTACAAGTGATAGGGAGATGACTTCCTATGATTGATCTGATAATACATTGTGAAAGCCTAGATCATATTGGACATGAATTATGGTCCCTAGTTTGAAACTAAGCTCCTTGGTGCTCCAAAATTTACCATAATTCTATGCCAAAGGAAATCAACAATTGCTTCTTTAGTGGCATTTGTTAAACCCTGCACTTCTACCCATTTTGTTACATAATCAGTACACACAAGAATGTGCTCTTTTCTTTATGAAGGAGGATTGAAAGGTCCAACAAAATCCAATCCCCATCTCTTAAATGGTTCAATCACTACTTATGGTTACAGAGGCATTTCATTAGTAATGGTTGGCTATCCCATCCTTTGACAAGGATCACACTGCCTGATATATCTCTTCACATATTTCTACAGAGATGGCCAATAGTAACCAGTGCCAAGTATCTTGTTAGCTGTTCTTTTCACTAAATAGTGTCCTCCACTTGGTTTATCATGACATGTCTAGAGGATGTCAAAAATTTCATCTTCTCTTACACACCTACATAAAACCAAATCAGGATCACATTTAAATAGCATTCCATTTAACCATTTGAATTGTGCATCGATTTTGATTAATTTTTTTATTTATTTTTTAGTGAAAGGAGGAAACTTCCCTGTTGCAAGATAATTTTCCATGTCAGCAAACCATGGTGTGTTAGCTGAAATAAAAAACAATTATTCATCTGGAAAATTATCTTTGACTAGATCCTGCTCCCCTGTACTAGTCAATCTTGACAAGAAATTAGCCACCACATTAGATTTGCTTGGATTATCCACAACGGTAATATCAAATTCTTGTAAAAGTAATGACCATCTAATTATTCTACTTCCAACCACTGGTTTGTTCATTAAATATTTAATTGCTGAGTGATCTATATGTACAAATATTTTGTACCCTTTAATGTAATGTCTAAATTTATTGATTGCATAGATCACAACCAGAAATTCTTTTTCAGTGGTAGTGTAATTTCTTTCAGTGGGAGTAAGATTTTTACTGAGATAATAAATAACATAGATTCTTCCTTCTTCATCTCTTTGTCCCAAAACTACACCAATTGAGGTATTTGAGGCATCAGTTTGGATGTGAAAAGGTTTCTCCCAATTAGGTCCTTTAAATATTGGGGCAGTTACTAATTTATCTTTAATTTCTTCAAAATCATGTTGACATTGTTCATCCCAAAGAAATTCACAGTCCTTGGTAAGCAATTTAAACATAAGGGCAGCAATTTTACTAAAATCCTTGATAAAACACCTATAATATCCAGCATGTCCTAAGAATGATTTGATATCTATGGGAATTTGAGGAATAGGCAAGTCTAAAATAATCTTGATTTTGTTTTGGTCAACCTGAGTTCCTCTTTTTGAAATATGGTGCCCTAATATGATCCCTTCATAAACCATCATCAAACATTTCTCATGACTAAGAAACAAGTGATGTTGTTCACATCTTGTTAATACTCTATCCAAATTTTTTAAGGCATCATCAAATGTATCTCTATACATAGTAAAGTCATCCATGTATACCTCCACATAGTCATTTTTTAGGTCTACAAAAATTGCTAATACAGTTCTTTGAAAGGTTGCTGGAGCATTACATAGTCCAAATGGAAATACCCTGTAAGCAAAGGTACCCCATGGACAAGTAAATGTAGTTTTGTCTAGATCCTTAGCAATAATTCTGATTTGATTGTATCCACTAAATCCATCTAAGAAGGAAAAGTACTGTTTACCTGAAAGGTTGTCTAAGACTTGATCTATGAATGGTAAGGGAAAATAATCTCTCAGGGTGGCTTTGTTCAATTCCCTATATTCAACACAAATTCTCTATTTTCCATTCTTTTTAGGGACAATTACAAGAGGAGACACCCACTAGCTATTTGAGATAGGGTAGATAAAACCTACTTGTAATAGTTTTTCAATTTCTTGTTTGACTATACCCCTTAAGGCTAGATTAATCCTTCTCTAAGGTTGCCTAATTGGTCTAATATTTTTAGTATAAATGTGATGGGTGCAGATACTTGGATGAATTCCCTTCACATCTCTATAGTCCCAAGCAAGTGCTTTAGTATGATCCTTTAGAATATTAAATAGTTTGACTTCTTCATCATTCTTTAACCAGCTATTAATATTCAAAAATTTTCCTAGTTGAATCTCAACATGTTTGGTTCTAAGATATGATGAACTAATTTGTTGAAAGGGTTCCATTAAGGTGTTTAGTGGACAGGCATGTGATAACAATATATGATATGTAGCAACATCTTCAAAAGTTTCTAGAGGCAGAATGTTGGACAAAGGACAATAGGAAGAGTTATGATATTTATCTTGTTGTAGGTCAAACTCCTTGTTACTATTGTTTTCCAAAAATTCTTCACCATCTCTTAATATCTGTATAGCTGATGCTACAGATTCTTCCTCTCCCCAAGAAAAATCGTGTTTCTCGAGAGTGAAGTTATCTTCACTTATAAAGAATTGGTGTGGTTCTAAAACTATCTGTGATGGTTACAGAACTAAATGTGATGGTTCCAGAACTAATTTTGATGGTTCTAAAACTAATCTTGACTACTCCAATGACGATTGATGTTCATTTAATGAAAGATTAACCGTATCATTTATTTCCCATATATGATCCTATAATGTTATCATAGCTAAAGAAGATAGATTTTGCTCATTAATATCAAGATTATCAACCCATAATTTTGCTTGATTATCAATAAAAGGTTGTGCAGATGGATATAATGAAATTTTCTTAGAATTCTTACCATTTGAAATAGTCATATCACCTGACCTGCAATCAATTAAGACAACAAGTGTAGCTAACCATGGTCTTCCCAAAATAATGGGATGACCAAGTGTTTTAATTTTTTGTTGCAATATAAGGAAGTCAACTGGATATTCCTATGATTTCACCATTACTACCACATCTTCAATAACTTCTTCTAGTTTTGCTACAGACTGATCTGCCATCTATAATATGTTATTAGTAGGTTGTATGCCTATTAATGGTAATGTTTTCAAAGTGTTCACTATCATTACATTGATAGATGCACCCAAATCAATCAAAACATTATGTATATCCTTATTCC
Organism: Torreya grandis; assembly: GCA_037957365.1. Lineage (NCBI taxonomy): Eukaryota > Viridiplantae > Streptophyta > Pinopsida > Cupressales > Taxaceae > Torreya > Torreya grandis. Next base: position 1,148,731 of record JARHVA010005016.1, read on the forward strand.
CTATAGAAAAAAAAATAATAGGGCTTCCAGGATCTCCGTATTTAGGTAGTAAGAGTTTTCCTACTAATAAAACAACAAGTTTTCCATCTACTTGAATAGTCCTGGGGTACTGCTTCTTTCTTCCAGGTTTTTTAAAACATAATAATTTGATTAACTTGTTCAACTCTGGAATATCCTTAATTAATTGTAACAATGGTATTTCAATATTCAATCTTCTTAGTTCCTGTACCAATTCAAATTCCTTAAGTTTTATGGTTTCTTTAAGTCTTTCTGGAAATGGAATCTCAGTAGAATTTATTTTTGGTTCCTTATCTTTTTATTTGTCATCTTCCTTAGGTGTAACTATGATAGGGGCTTTAGCTTCTTATATCATCTCAGTGATTATAATAGGTGGATTGCTAACTATTTTTCCAAATTTGGTTTGAATGTTTTTACAATCTATTATATTTAAATCAACTAATTTTTTTGGTTCTATTTTGTATATAGGAGTTATTTGTTTGTTTCTTGGGTTTGCTACTGGTTGTGCTGGCATTTGAGTTTGGAATATGTTTTTAATCTATGGATTTTGTGCTGGAGGTCCCATTATGGCTTGTTGGTTCTAATTTGGATATGTTTTTCCTTGCACATAATTTCTAGGGCTCCATCTAGGTTGTGGCCAAGGATAAGGATTTCCTTGACTAGCCTAAGGTTGTTGATGTCCTTGAGTATACCAAGATTGAATTACCCAAGCCTAAGGATGCCATGTGGGTTGAGGGGCCCAAGGTGGCTGTCCCCAACTTTGTGGAACTATTTGAGCTGCCCATGGCATCATCTAGGGATTAGGAGCTAGTCTTGGCATAAACTGTCCTTGGTTAGGTTGTCTCTGAACAAAATTTAATTCTTTTGTGGTGGATAATGTATTGGTTTGTTTGAGATGATTTTTTATGAGTGGAAGAAGAGAACAAGTGTGAGTATCATGTTGTTTAGATTCATAGACAAGACATACTTCCATTTTATCCAAAGGACATTCCCTTATTTCATGCTTCTTCCTTCATCTAGGAAAATACATGGCTAATAGTTCAAGTTGGGCATTTGATTTAGCTTGTAATTCATCCATGGTAGAGGTTAATTGAACTAATATGTCTATTTTAAAGTTTGCCAATTCATCCATTAATTTGTTCATATTTGGATTCAAATTTTTAACCATTTTCCCTTTTCTAGGTCCACCCCTTATTCTTGAATAGTTTCTACAAATTTCTATGATTTCATCCATTATTAATTGAGTAATGTTTCCTTTGCCAATTAAATCAAGGGTTTCCCTATATTCATCATCTAGACCTTTGATAAAAATGGTTTTATTTAAATCTTCTTGAATTACAAATCCACATCTTTTACTCACAAAGAGGAATCTATCTAAATAATCTTCCATATTTTCATCTTCTTCTTGTTTGATTTTGAAAAATTCTTCCTTTCGATGTCTTCTTCCATAATAATCTTGATATTTGTCTAGGAAGATAGTTTCCATTTGTTCCCAATTGGTAATAGAATTAGATGTTAATCCCATAAACCACCTCATTGCTGCATCCTTCAGGGTAGATGAAAACAACTTCAATTTTTGATTATCTATCTTGTAATCATAAGTCTGACATAGTACTTTAAACTCAAATAGAAATTGGTTAGGATCCTCAGATGACATTCCTCTAAATATGGATAAGTGTGCAGGTGAAATGTTTTTCATAGTAGTTTCATCATCCTTGATATGAATGGGATAGGTAAAGGTTCTCTTCCAGCTTCTCATTCCATCTCTCTGGTATTTTCTAATCCCTTCTCCCAATCAATGAGGTATGTGGTCTATTTTGGGGATGGTGAAAAGTCAGGAGTAGGGGGTTGAATACTCAATTGAGAATCAAAACTTTCTCTCAATGGATCTTGAGGAATAATCCTCTTCCCTAAGGTTTTAGTTAGTTCTGGTGACTGATCCAAAAATTCCAAAGATGGAAATTTTGCTTCTTGTCTTGTAGGAGATAATGGTGCCTCTAATTTTTTCTCAACGTCTTTTCTTAAACTAGAGGATCATGGAAATTCTTGTTAGATATTTTGGGCAGAAATATACCCTTGGAATCTCTTGGTCTACTCATAAATTAGGGAAAATTTCTTTAATTACTAAATGAATGATTGTTGCTCTTGTTGACACCTATTAGAAAATTCTAACTAGTGTTCCCCAGCAATGGTGCCAAAAATGATGGGTGTCATCATCCCCTTCATTTAATCAACTTTATGTTGATGTCATATTTAACCAGGGCTGTGTCTAAAGCTATATACACCAATAGGAATCATAACAATTTATTAATTGAATGGAGGTATTTGTATATATTTTTTATTTTGGGGGGTTTTTAATGTCTTAAGGATTTCTTGGTTAAAATCTTATTGGAATCAAACTATGCAAATTTGCTGGAAATAAACACACATTACATAAATGAAATAGATTACTAGAAATAAACACATGTTGTAGAAATGAAAATTGTTTTCTAGAAACAAACACACATTGCATAAATGAAATAGATTACTGGAAATAAACACATGTTGCAGAAATAAAAAATTAATCTAAAACACCTGTAGGAATAAATTTACAACAAATCTTAACTTTAAAGAGTTGGAAGCGTTTATAAATTTAACAGAGTTACCTATTTACTTTTGTGAATATAAATATAAATACTGACAAAAATGAAGATCCTGGTTCTTTGGAGGAGTGGGCCCTTGCTACGCCTAGAACATGATTTGAACAATTTAAATTTGCTTTCAAAATAGAAATGGCTATTTCATTGATAAAATGTTTTATATTACAAATTTACTAATCTATCCTTTATCTCTCTATTCTTCAATGATTTTCTCTATCTTCTATATTCGATATCTATATCCCCTTTTACTAAATTCCCAGGTCTATATATATAGATGCTTTGATGGCTGTAACTATTTCATAGATACGATGGAACTGAATCATGCCCATAATAGATGCTGAATCAAGATGTGGCTAGATGTCCAGTTGTGTGATAAATGTCTTTATTTTGCAAGTTTATAAAATTAGGAATCTATTCCTGATTTAATGGGATCATCAATTTGATAGATCACCAGCCATTTGGAATAGATCCTCATCAATTCCATATCTAGCCACAAAAGTTTTGGAGCTTATCTGTAGGAGTACCAGAGCTAAATATAGAGTTTCAGAGCTAAGTCCAAAAATGTGACAACTTAAAATAGTATGGTGGAGTTTTGGAACTAACTATGATGGTTCTAGAATAGATTTTGTAGGTTTTAGAACTAACTGTGATGATTCTAAAATAGATTTTGTAGGTTCTAGAAGTAATCTAAATTGAATCCAATGCTTCCAAAAATATGCAATTCACTTCATATTTGTTCTTTATCCTAATGATGACATGTTTTATTGCAAAAATAGAATTTTCCAACACACTTGTTAGGAATTATAGGTCTTTTAAAACATTAGAATCACAATCAACAAAAGATGGATAATCACATCCTAACTCATCTTAGATCGAAATAAAAGTTACAAAATGCAATCAAACTAAATAGAAAGAGAGAGTAAGATGAGGTCATTTATTATACATTTATTGGGCATATCCTGGCCTCATCACTAACCCCCCATTTTTATCAAAGTTGGTCAAATTAAAAAGGATTCTAGGGTTTGAAGGAAAAATATACTCTATAAGGAGTTCTATGGACATCCAGTAGTCAAAACTTCATAGGATGAGTCACAAAGACACAATGAACAAGACCCAGAAATCTTAGGTCTTCTGGACAACAATGGTAGAGGTAGACTATAATGTCAATACCACTAGTGTCCTATTTCATCACTCCTATCCAATAATAAAATGAAATCCAAATCCTGATTTGTGACACTATCCCAACCCTGCATAGTGAATTCTAGACCCTACAACAACTATTTTAGTCAGTTTCTAACTAAGTCTTATTTTCTCTCCTTTATTACTATTTTTAGAAAGATTAAAATTATAGTCAAATTAAATAAATTATTAGCTTAGTTATTTCATATTTATTCACTAATTTTATTACTCAGACCTTTTAATTAAATTAGGAATAATACACCATTATTTCCAAAACCATTAAATCACTCTACACTTGTTCTGGAATTGTCTAGACTTAGTTTGCTCTTTGGATTTATAAAAATTCAAATAAAAGTAAAGATAAAGTTTAAAATGAGCCTTAAATCCTTTTTATAAATTCAAGGGGGTAACTTGCATTTACTACCCCCTCTTTGACCATCACTTCTCATAATTAATGCATTTTAACAGTCTCCTTTCTTTGACTATCACTTCTTATCATAAATGCATTTAATGGTATAGTCATGACACAATGTTAGCATCCTTATCACAACCAATTTATTTAAATTAATGGCATTCCTTATCCCATACTTTTCTTTAGAGTGCATTAAAATTATTAAACCCTTCAAATATTCATATCATTGGTGAGAATATTTATCCTAGGACTTTTTATCTTGAGTGCACATCCTTATAATACCCAACATATAGATCTGTTCTCAATATATGTAACACCACTTACCCCACACTAAATGTGTGTTGTGGTCCTCCATGAAATTACAAGTAAAAAATAAAAAAAATGTGAAATAAAATAAAGTTACACATAATTAAGGTATCACTTTTATTGAAAATAGGAGATTTTAAACTAATGGCATACACCTTATTGTCATAAATGAAACTAAACTTTAAGAAGATAAATACAACCTAATCTGACTTCCATTTTAGTGTTCAAGAATAAACTAGCCATCCAATCTTTGTAAATGACAAGCACCTATAGGGAAAATGCTATGAACAACAAAAAGACCATCCTAGTGAACTCAATGCTTGCCAAAATGGTGCACAAAATTGGAGTCGTAGAACAAGACTTTCATTCCAAGGGTAAATTCCTTGTACTTAAGGTGGAAATCCTGCCATGATTTTTACTTGCATTTTTACACATTTTGACTCCAATGAGTAAGGAAATAGGCTTCATACAACAACAATAAAGCATCCAAATGTGCTTTCAATGATTATTCCTTGTCTAATTATCTAATGTGTGCAATGTAGAGAGATGGTACCAAGAATTCAACTAGAATAATTACTTCTATTTCAAACACTAAATTTAAGGGTGCACTCCTTCTGAGGTGTTTATAAGTTGTTTAGTAAGCCCAAAGTACTATAGGCACCCAATCATCTTAGTCAGTATGGCCAATATTACAAATATTTTTAAGTGTTATTCCTAAGATTTTGTTGAATGTTTCAATAGTGCCATTGACCTGTGTATGATATGGTATTATCTTGTGATGGGAAATCATGAACTTAATGAGTAATATGCAAATAGTCTCATTGAGGAAATGTGTACTATGATCACTGGTAAAACCTAATGTATAGCCAAAATGGGTTATGATATGTTTCCATATGAAGCATGTGGTGGTTGAAACAATATAATCTCTTATCGATGTAGCCTCAGCCTAACACAAGAGATAGTTAGTTGTTATCATATGGCAAGAATCTGTACATCATCCTAATGGGTTGATGGGGCTAAAAAAATTAATGGCCCATTTCTCAAATAATTATTACAATGAAATAGGATGTAAAGGCATGCCATCTTGGTGATTTGGTTTCCCCACATGCTAGCAAATATCACACTAATTAACATGTAATTTGGCATCTTAAAAAAAGGGTAGGCTACCATAGTCCAACTAACACTACTTTATGCGTAGTAGGTTCACCAACATAGTATCCACTAGAAATGCCTTCATTAACTTCACATACTACTTTAGGGCACTCATATTTCATGACATAGTGTCAAAGGATTTCATCTCATCCAAACTTGTATAGGTCCCCTCTAATGAGCTAGAATGGTGCAGTATGGATGACTAGTTGCTTCTTAGCCTATGAACTCAAAAAATCTAGAATTGTGCTAGTAGTTAAGAAAGATTCTATATATTTAAACTCCTTAAGAACACATGAAACATATAAAAATTATACATAAGGTAGGTCATCCTCAATGGTGTGCACTGGTTCTCTGGTATGAATTTGGGAGAGATGGTCAGGACCATAATTAGTCTTTCCTAGTTTGACCATGATAGAGAATTGGAATTCTTGGAATAATATAATTTAATGGCATATGCGGTCATGTAACACAAGTTTATTAACTAAATATTTTAAATATTTTTGGTTTGTATAAAATATAAAAGGAGTTTCTAATAATTACTGTTGAAACTTTTGTAAATCATAGACCATGGAAAGTTCTTCACACTCTATAAAGTGTAATTAATTTCAACCAAATTAAGTTTTCTATTGGTAAAATAGATGGGGTAATCAAGTTGACATTTACCAGGTTGTGTAAGGATCATACCAATGACCACTACATAAGTATCAACATGGACATGGAATGGTTTTGTCTAATCAGAGAACTAGAGAATCAAGGTAGTGACAAGTTTGTCTTCTAAGGACTCAAAGGCTTTTTGGCAAGAGCAAGTCAAAATAAAGTGTTTGTTATGTTTCAATAGTTCCTCTAAGGGCATGACAATCTTTGCATAACCTTAGATGAATTTTTAATAATACCCTATATGTCCTAAAAAACATCAACTATGCATTGAGATTTTGGCACTGGTAGTGTTAGGATTGTGGAGCTAAAAGCTTCACTGATGCAAACAGGAGAGGAGGTTGCTGAAGATTGCAGAGAAGTTGGGGTCGGTCTGATCAGCCGACGTCGGTAGGATAGCAAAGGGAAGCAACCGACGTTGGTCATATATCGGCCGACGTCGGTCACCTCCAGGCAGACAGGGACCGACGTCGGTCGCCTGTGTGGTTCGACTGCGAGCTATTTACGGGCAGTTAGCTAACGAACCAAGTGTTTGCATGATGAGATCTAATTTTAGACTGAGAGCTGCAGATCTAATTATTGTAATTAGATGTCTAATTATTGTTTGGATGAGATCTATATAATAGACTCATGGTTGTATTGGAAAAGTGTGCTAGGGAGTAAGAGAGCATAATTATAAGCTCCTTCTATGTGTGAGGTAGAGCAATGGTGCATTCCTCCTAGTGCCTCAGTACCAGGTGTGTTGGTGCTGGATTAGAGAGCCAGCTGGGTTCTTCAAGAGTGTAGGATCTTGGTCACAGTTGCATGGCCTATATAGGAGATCTACATGGTAAGTAAGATCGTTGATCTGCAGGTGTATGTGTGTGCAAGGTCGAGGTTCACAGGTGAGCAGAACCATTGTTTGATTTGCAGGTGTGCAAGGTCATACAGACAACAACACAACAGGGAGCAGTATCAGGCAGGATCTACTTGGAGTACAGGTGTGTACTCAGATAGAGCAAGAGAGGAAGGCAAGGGAGTTCCTTCCATAAGTATGGTCTGTTGAAGTGCAGGTTGTTGCAGATTCATGGGAGATCTACTTGAAGTAATTTGAGTACTTGTGGAGCACGTGTAGTGCTTGTGGAGTGCGTGGAGCACTTGTGTTATGCGTGGAGCATGGGAGGTGAACACCTACTCTGTATTTGAGTTGGGTGTTGTGACCTGTGAGAGGGAGAGCTTTGGGGAGAAGAATTACTGTTCACTTGAGGTGTGGGAAACCTCTGTAAGGTGGTGGAGAAGAAGTGGCATCTTCTTTATTGTATTCTTTTCTGTATAAAGTGTTAATACAAGTTGTGTATTGTCTCTCATATGCTGTGTTATTCTGAATTCTAGTTACTTGGTGAATCTGGTTTATTTCCGCATATTATAGTTGCTTGAAGTTTTGGTAATCAATTGTATGTTTCCGGTTTCACATCCTGACAAGTGGGATCAGAGCATGTTTGTTGTTCTAGATTCCTGACAAGTGGTATCAGAGCCTTGGTTGTAGGTTCTTAAGCTTGATACCATCAAGTGGTATCAGAGCTAAGGTTGCAGGAAGCAGGTTGTGTTTTAGTTACAGGGCACTCTCAGGGGTTTCTGATTGAGTGGGAGTAGAGCAACAGCAGATCAAAGTAAGCTAAGAATGGAGGAGTTGAAAAGCACAGACGGTTACTCACGGTCCGATGGAAAGAAAGAGCAGGTAAAAGAACATTGTTGGTTGGTAACAAATCAGCATGAAGAAATTGAAGATACAGATGTAGCAGGTGTTGTTGCACAGGATGTATTTGCAGGTTTCTTGGATAAAGTTGAATCTTGGATAAAAGATTCGGTTGCCTCTTTCCATGCAGCCCCAGGTAGAGGAGCTGGTAAGCCTTGCCAAAGAATTGGCAAAGGGGAAGTGAAGCTGAAATTGCAGGCGGCCAACACACAGGTGTTGATGAAGGTCATGCAGGGCCCAAGTTTGGAGATATGGCTAATTTCTTTAGAAAGATTGGGTGATGAGAGATGCACAAGAACTCTCACAGCGGTAGCACTTGAATTAGCTGGTGGTAAGAAAATAGGTATACTTTATCTACTTGTTTATATTACTGATTCTTCTTCTATTGTGGAGACGTGGCTTCGTAGGCTTGGTCACATGAGCAGGAAGGAGATGCATGTTCTTAAGTGGAAGACAGATATATTTGATAGGCTTAAGAACTGGAAAGCCTTGGTGTTCTTGGAGGAGATGGCGGACAGAGTTCAGTGGATGAGGCTGGATACATCTGAGCAGGGAAGTTTGGACATGGAGATTGATCCAAAGGAGCTCGCGGGTAAAAAGTCATCACTCACAGGCGAACACAGGTACCGGCGTCGGTCAGAAGGAACCGGCGTCGAACAGACAGGTGCCGATGTCGGTCATGTGCAGACCGAAGCCGGCGATGTCGGGCAGAGTAAGACCGGCGTCGGTCATGAAACCGACGTCGGCAGTATGTAAGACTGATGTCAGTCAGGAGGACTGACATCAGCAGCAGGGACACCAGCGCTGGCAGGTTGGTAGTCAGGTACAGACGCATGGAAACCGACGTCGGTCGGATGCAGACTATGGGGTGACCGAGGTCGGTCACTGTAACAAATTTTGGGTGGACAACAAGCTGTCAAGGAGTCTCAAACACCCATATGGAGGACTGAAGGCATAAGTAGGCCCTCAAATTCGTGTTCCTCTTCTTCATACTTGTTGCTGATTGTATAGCAGGAAGGATCCAGGAAACAGGTGTGAGCTAGGCAGGATTATGATGCAGAACCAGATGGGAGTCTTGGTAGGTTTGCCAGCTGGATGAAAGCATAGAGACGAATGGATTCCTTAGTAGAAGAATAGAGAGAACGGATACGTGAGATGGAAGACCAAGTCATATGGTCTTGAGGAAGCTGCAGGACAGTGGTACAGGTTTGACAGGTGGAGGACGAAGCATGGCTTTAGTCAGTGTCAGGTAACTACTGTGGTTTGCCTTACCAGGTGGATGATGAGTCGCGACATCATTCTGTTACTGTATGTGGATGGTATATTTTGCTAAAGCAGGTTTGTACATACAGGGTTTTGCTGAGCTAAGGGTAAGATTAGTTCAGTGGCATGTCATGAGGAGTTTGGAGCAGCGGAATTCTTTGACATGGGAGGCATGGAGATCACAGGTTGATTTTGTCTCGAGTGGGAGCTGATGTGAATCAGGTGTTGGCGAGGTTCGGGATGCAGAACCAGAGCACACTAAGGGCTGGACAGGTACAGTGTCCGAAATCACATGAGGTCTGGTATAGACCTGAGTATTCCCATGCAGTGGGAGCTGTCAGAGTTAGGAGCCAATTCGGGGAAGTGGGTTCTCAGGTTTTTTGAGAGGGACCGGCAGCAGGTGTTGCTATGTAGGGTCAGGACTTCACTACAGGTGTTGTAGGTTCGGATGTGGCAGGTTACTCGGATGACAGGAGGTACACCACGAGATGTGTGGTGGGTTGTCTTCAGGTGGGAGCTTGAAGAGGGATACAAACCAGGAAACAGATTAGACAGAGTACCGGTACAGGTACAGTGCAGCTGTTTATCTCCAAGTGGGAGATTGTTAGGATTGTGGAGCTAAAAGCTTCACTGATGCAAACAGGAGAGGAGGTTGCTGAAGATTGCAGAGAAGTTGGGGTCGGTCTGATCAGCCAACGTCGGCAGGATAGCAAAGGGAAGCAACCGACGTCGGTCATATATCGGCCGACGTCGGTCACCTCCAGGCAGACAGGGACCGACGTCAATTGCCTGTGTGGTTCGACTGCGAGCTATTTACGGGCAGTTGGCTAACGAACCAAGTGTTTGCATGATGAGATCTAATTTTAGACTGAGAGCTGCAGATCTAATTATTATAATTAGATGTCTAATTATTGTTTGGATGAGATCTATATAATAGACTCATGGTTGTATTGGAAAAGTGTGCTAGGGAGTAAGAGAGCATAATTATAAGCTCCTTCTGTGTGTGAGGTAGAGCAATGGTGCATTCCTCCTAGTGCCTCAGTACCAGGTGTGTTGGTGCTGGATTGGAGAGCCAGCTGGGTTCTTCAAGAGTGTAGGATCTTGGTCACAGTTGCATGGCCTATATAGGAGATCTACATGGTAAGTAAGATCGTTGATCTACAGGTGTATGTGTGTGCAAGGTTGAGGTTCACAGGTGAGCAGAACCATTGTTTGATTTGCAGGTGTGCAAGGTCATACAGACAGCAACACAACAGGGAGCAGTATCAGGCAGGATCTACTTGGAGTACAGGTGTGTACTCGGATAGAGCAAGAGAGGAAGGCAAGGGAGTTCCTTCCATAAGTATGGTCTGTTGAAGTGCAGGTTGTTGCAGATTCATGGGAGATCTACTTGAAGTACTTTGAGTACTTGTGGAGCATGTGTAGTGCTTGTGGAGTACGTGGAGCACTTGTGTTATGCGTGGAGCATGGGAGGTGAACACCTACTCTGTATTTGAGTTGGGTGTTGTGACCTGTGAGAGGGAGAGCTTTGGGGAGAAGAATTACTGTTCACTTGAGGTGTGGGAAACCTCTGTAAGGTGGTGGAGAAGAAGTGGCATCTTCTTTATTGTATTCTTTTCTGTATAAAGTGTTAATACAAGTTGTGTATTGTCTCTCATATGCTGTGTTATTCTGAATTCTAGTTACTTGGTGAATCTGGTTTATTTCCGCATATTATAGTTGCTTGAAGTTTTGGTAATCAATTGTATGTTTCCGATTTCGCATCCTGACAAGTGGGATCAGAGCATGTTTGTTGTTCTAGATTCCTGATAGGTAGATAGAGAATGAAAGCTACCTTGTTAGGGTCTAACAAAAGTCAATCTTTGTAGATAATATGACTAAGAAGAGCACTGAATGGTGTAGTAAAAAGACACTTATTTAGATTTCGTGATATTTGAAGCAAGTAAAAATACTCAAGCATGAGTCATAGATTAGAACAATGGTCCTTCACTAAGCCATAGACTATCCAGTTATCCAAATAAACTTGAATAAATTTATGGATGAAGTTTTAAAAATCCTCAATAGATATACAAGAGAATATACGAGGTGCATTTTTACACCCAAATAACATGATGGTATAAGTAAAATATCCCCATTCAATAGCAAATGTAATATTAGGTCAATCTTCCTCAGTGATTTATACCTAATGGTACCTAAATAATCCATCTGTGAAAGTATAAATTTCACACCCAACAATACATTCAAGGATTTATTCTATGATTATCATTGAAAAAGGATCAGTAATGCAAGATACACTATGTATGTGATAATCAATGCAAATTCTAATGCACCCATCTTTATTTATACTTATGACCATGGGGATGACCTAGTCAGACTTGTTAATTGGGGTTATCACTCCAACGTGTAATATATTATCAATTTCCTCTTTCTCCCATGTATATAAATTTGGTTTCATCCTATATGGTCATTTCTTGACTAGTCGATTACCATCAACCAATTGATATGCATCTTTCCTAATGATGGATGATCACTTTTTATCTCACCATAAATCCTTAGAAATATATCTTGGTATTATTTTAATAACTCAAATATTTTTGAAACCTTTATATCAGACCAATAGTTACCCATAGTAGCTATATTTGGTTCTTCTTCCATGCCAATGTTGTAATGGATCGTTTGAAGAGGTTATGAGTACATGTGGTCTACATCAAGACCAATATCATGAATAATTCAAGTGACATAGTCTATAGGGACATCCAAATGATTTGTGAATGGGTTAGGTTGGTTAGACCCTTCACCTTCATCAACATGAAACACTAGTTTTTTTTCCCTTGGAAAATCTCTTTATGGCATGCCTGATTAAGGATAGGTTATAACATGGGGATGGACTACTTGGATGGATCATTAAAGAGAACTAATCCTTCTTCTATTATATCATGTATATGTCAGACACAATCTTTGATGGGACTAAGGTCACCAAAAACTACTTCACACATGGCTTGGAGAGTGAGGTGTAAATCCATCCTTGGATATGTGTAAGATAATGTTGTGATCATGTTAAGTTTTAATAGATTCTAGAAATGGGTACCAAAATGTCATTATTAATGAACATACCATGTTTTGGCCTAAGTATGTAAGGTACCTTAAAAAGCATGTAGCCATAGGTGATCTAGTAAAAAATATTATTCAACCCTCCACATGGTTTTGGAAGCTTCTATGTGTGGTTTGAGTGCTCAGAATCTACTATAGATGATTGTACCCCAAACATGGTTGTTATGATGAAATTGGTGATGTAAAGTAGTGTACTTGATCCCAATGAATAAGTCTCTCATCATGGGTTCACCACCACCTCATGACTGTGCCATCAAAAAGGTTACCCAATGAATGCATACAATCAACATCAAAGTCATAGAAGGCTTCAAGTTGCTGGATAAAGTCATGGACTTCCATTTACCCATAAAATCAAGGAGATTCATCAAGCCTCTCTAATGGTGTAGCCATAATTTTTCCTCTCATTATTTTTATGATAATAAGGCAAACAAATCTATGGCATTTATGGTACTGACATGATATACTCTCACAACTACCAATAGCACCTCACACTCTTTTAGTGAGGTCATAGTCACCATAGGCCCAATAATTACAAGCATTACTTATAGTATCAAAAAGGGACTGAGTGTCCATCCATCAGAGAATGCCATCAAGATTAGGATCGTGATGCTCACCATATTTGGATATGACATTATAGATGTGGTTAATATCTTCATCTACACTAACATTTTATATATATGGGGGCTCATGTGCTTGATCTAATGGGATAATGATGTGTTGATCAAGATTTTCAAAATTGATGTAGTAATTTTTGAAACTTAAGTTTGCATTGTTTACATGGAACTAAGGTCAACCTAATAGATCTAAAAAATCATCAAATTTAGCCAACTTGAGAAATTCAAAATCAACTTTGAAAAGTACCCTAAGGATACTGACAGTTGCATTCTTAATAATGTTAATTAGTAGAGCACAAGTTTTATTAACCATAAAAAACATGTGAGGTGATGGTTGTAATGTTGAGCTATCCATTTTGTGTCATGCATCCTTTTTGAATACATTATCCTCAATGTCAGTGTCGACCAAAATATCCCAAAGCACCCAACTATCAATGTAAACATTCACCAATATTTCCTTTTCATTCTGAGGGATAGGAAGAATAAGAGTATATTTCCATCAAACATGATTCATCTGACTATCTTCAATTGGTATAAATAATGAGTTTGATCATTAATTAGATTTGGTACCTAATTTTTAAGCTAATTACTCAATGTGGGACAATATATTCATCTAACATACACTTTCAAAGTTCTTGAAAATAATATCATGTAACATTTTGAGGTTCCATGGCCTTTTACACATCAACATGTTGGGCAAATTCTTGGTCCTTAAGAAAGTGAATTTCCCCTTATAGTTCACAAACCAATGTCATAGTATCCTAAAACACATCTTTCTATTACTAGGTATTAGGTTACTTCATTACATGAGACTCATCATCCTGTATCTTCTTAGTAGGTGGAATAAATGTATACTGAGACTATCCTTTGATACATGTAGTGATATTAACCTAATAGGCTATCAGGGTGCTAGAGTATGATCACCAATGAGGTTTCTTAATTCAAATCATACTATCACCTTTTTCATTTCTTTCCTTAGTTATGGTTATGTACACGTTAGGACATTTTTCCAACTGATGCTCTATTTTATAAAAAACACAAGTCAGATAGACTAGACAATCTCATTGATAGTGATATGGAGATCCACACTTATAATATGTTCTTGGTGGAAAATGGATACCTCCTCATCCTCATCCTCATCCTTATCCTTGTCTTTAGTCTCATCCATGATATCCACCATTATCTTTATTTTTTGAACCAAAGGTTTGATGTGTACTATACATATGTGTCTCATGTATATCACTAACTAGTCAACAATCATAGATGTCATGGGTATAAGCATTGCATATCTTGTAGCATTCAGACACTTTAAAATGTGTAGCCCATTTTAATAGAGGACAAGAGTGTATAAAATGCTTTTTGTGGCAAATTTCACATGATTGCTTTAGTATAGTGTAAATATTCTTGCAAGGGTAGTTGTTTCTATTATGACCTTTAGACTTACAATCTATACATCAAATACCATTATGAGTTTTTTACATATTTTTTCAATCATATTTTATAATTATGATGTTATTAGATCTATTTGAGCTTCTATAAAGGGATTGATTCCAGTGTCAATACTACCAACAACTTCAGTGTGGAAGGAAACTTCTAGGGATTTATGTAGGTTGATAAAGGTCATTTGAGATAATGTTCATATAAACAAAAGAAAGAAGCCTCCCATGAACCTTTGGGCATGCTAAAAAACATTAATCTCAAATTAGAGCTTAGACAAGAGTGTTTTAAATTATGCATCATACGCTCATACACTTTCAGTAAGCTCTTATTTTATATCCTTTAGCTCATCAATACTTTATTGCTCAAATTCAAGAATATCAAATTACTGAAGAAATGTCATCTTGAGCTGATCATCATGAATTACCACTTGTTGAGGGTCAAACTTCCTATACCACTTATGTGCTCTTTACACAAGTGTTGTTACAAATTATGTGTCCTTTTACTTATAATAAGTTATACCATGTGCCCTTCAAATGAGTTCACACTTATCAACATGATTCACAACACTATCCACACCTTGATATTTAGGTAGATGAAGCATCATTTCATAATACACCATTAGCAATTGAGGTACTTGTGATGGTGTCTATTGAGAACCCCTAAGTCCTATTCCTAGAGTTGTAAGTCCACCACTTCCTCCCATACCACCTCCTAGTCCACCTCCCATGTCTCCACCAACAACACTCGAGATGCTGGGCACGGTAGTAGGTTGATTAATAACACTTAGAGTAGTAATTTTATGACTATGAATGTTGAGTTCACTAGGCATATCAAGTTGGGCCATGAAATTCCTTTAAAGAGGAAAAGAAAGTGTCAATTTACTATGGATTAAAATTGACTTATCTATAATTTATCTTATATGATCACTTTTTGAATCTACACTATCTATATCTTAGTTATGTATGATTAAATCATCTAACTCAAAAGCATGAGCATGTACTATGATAAACTAGCTTTGGTCATAGTTTAAAAGTTGGTGAGTCCTCTTTGTGCCTTTTCACTTCCCTGTAGATCCTAACACCACTTCTTGAGTTCTCTCATTCCCTTCCTACTCCAATTCCACCTATAATCCTCTATCGAGATTCATCATATTTATGTTTTCATAATGCCCACTAACTGGCTACCATTTTGAACCAAAACTTCTTTACCAATCACCTCTGCATTCCCCTCCCAAATGTGTGACTCATGTAAGGATGGATTTTTCCCTCCACATGTATAGTTTTGAGTCTTGAATCAATAAAAAACTTCTTTAATTCTAGTGGAAATTTTCTAATATATTGACCACATGGTTCTTGGAGAAACTAGAACTTAGCTTCTTTAGGATAAGAGTAAGTGTTTACAACATATTATAAGATGTATCTATTCAACACCCCTCTCCACTAGATATTAAAAACCCATGTCCATGGTGTTCCAAAATGTGCTAAATCCCTTTGATGCTCTATCATCCAAGCTTACCTCCTTCCAAAATTTTGTCACTATTCTTGAGCATAGGTAGAGATCCAATCATGCAAATGAATAGGGACATCAAAAAATAAGGTTTCATATAATGATATGTAGAGATGCTATTCCACCCATGCATGGTTAGAAACTCCTAGTTTAAGATAGGGAATCAAAAAATTATCTTTGACCTCGATAATCCATTATTTAATACTTGCAAGGGATAAATGTTCAAACAATTTTCATTACTATGTAGTAAGCACTACGGATCTTGACAATGGAACTAAAATGTTGGGGTAATTTTATATCATATTTTACTTAAGGTGCTAAAGTGTCTAGTCCCAATAAGCTTATGTGATATCTTTTCATGCAAGACTAATATCTTCAATGCTCACCTAAAGCACACAATAAGAAACCAATTCCTGTGGGTTATGTTGTGCAGTAACAATTATCATAAACTTGAGCTTATTCATATATCTAATTAGAGATTACATAGAAAAGGAAATGTATGAATTTGAACCTTGTCTCATCAATGAAAAAAAACAAGAACATGAAGATAAGTTTCATGAAGTTCAAAGTGTTGATTACACAAACTTGTATAATGTATATTCTATAAATCTCACAGTGAATTATAAGCCACATATTACTCAATGCAAACTCATTATTAATGTTTTAACTATCAATAAATTGAATCATAACACTAAAAAATGATTGTAACTTCCACAATCCATCTATTACCATAAATATTCATTACATAATACCAATGTTCAATCTCCTTACACATCTTTACATAAGGGTATTTATAATTTTTTTCCTTAACCAAGTAGTTACATTATTAATGCCAATTAGGTGTCTAGCTAATGATCTCCACTAGAGTCATAATGGTCATTCAATTATTTCCTCTTAAGGACTTAGGTCTTCACACCCCCTATATTCTTATTTGATGCTATATCCTTGCTACCAAATATCCCTCTTTGTGTAGGCTAGTATGAAACTTGTGAGATGATTAAAGTCTAGTTTGTACTTAAGAATAGCTCCTCAATTGTTTCTCACTTTCCTTATGCTCCCCAAGTCTTTCTCTATTGCACTAAGTCCTATGCTCTTAGGTTATTTTTAGTTATGTTTCATCTTTTAATGGTTCTTCTCATTTTGTTATCTTCCACACCACTATCCTCTTGTGGTGTGATGGTTTAATTCCATGGTATTTTTATTCCATGCTCCTCTTGAACTATGCTAGTTCCATGCCAAAAGCCAAAATACTTAGTCAAAACTTGGGTTATGATAATGGGTGAAGTTAATGATATATTTAAGCCTTCTATGCTAAATTTATTAATAAAAAATATGAGGCTGCTTATGCATTATTTGAAAAATTGAAGGCTACTAAGGTGGCTACCAGGACAACATCTAGTGCTTAACCAACACCAAAATTGATGATTCAACCTCAAGTACCATTCCATTATGTTTCCTCTTTCTTAGCCTACTAGTAATTCATCAATAATAATAACCATCTCAACTAGTTTTTCACATGCAATGCCTCATACTACTTCAGTTGTTACATCAAGCATGTAGTATCCTTTTTCTTTGGATACTGCCAAGAAGACACCATAGTTACATATATATATATATATATATATATATATATATATATATATATATATATATGTATATGTGTATATATATATATATATATATATATGTATATGTATATATATACATATACATATATATATATACATATACATATACATATATATATATATATATATATATATATATATATATATATATATATATATATGTATGTATGTATGTATATGTATACACACACACACACACACACACACACACACACACACACACACACACACACACAAAACACACACACACACACACACACACACACACACACACACACACACACACACACACACACACACACATTTACATGTATTATATTATTATTAAGACTTGGATCTTCAATTTATTTTGAGCATATATGTATTTAAATTTTAACTATGTAATCTGGGCCTTTCATTTTATTTATATCATGTACTTACATGCTTTGCATGAATTTTATAACTAAAATTGTAAATTTAGACATTTCTTAGAGGATGAGGCAACCGATTCTAAATCTTATATATTTTTATCCTCTTGATTCTAAAGGGATGAAAATTTTAGATATTAAGGTGAATAAGAAATTTCACACATTTTTTTGCAAATTTGTCTTGATGTGTAAGTTCTATTATTATCGAAATATATGATTCATTAAATAAGTTCCATGATTGTGGTATTTTAGTCTTTAGATTGTGTAAAAGTTTTATTGTGATATAATTATTCATATTATGCAATAGCTATTTTGAATGCTTTGTGTTTAAATAATCATAATATCCCTTTGTAGATGTGCAACTAAAATATTACAAACACAACAACCTTTGATTATATACATTGAAGTTTATTGCATTTAATTTATATAGACTCTTAACTATGTTTGACTATTTTGTGTGCTAACAATAACTTGTATCAAGCATTGGTTTTCTGACTACTTGTCTAACCCATAATTTAAAATATGAGTTATAAGGGTTTCATCTGACTTTGATTCATAAACCTTCTTTTCTGTGCTACCCTTCTTTCTTTTTGGTTTTCTTTTGATATTTCCTACCTTAGGTTAGATTCACCATACATCCATTCATCTTAAGTAGGTCTAGACTCACATCATATCTGAACCATCTAAGGTAAACAACTATTCTACTCACTACTATTCTACCACTAGTTTTTTAACAGAACTCAATACCCTATAACTCATGCCTTGGAGTGAATATTTGTCACTAATCCTAAAAAGTTAGAGGTTACCTCATTAATTTACTTGGTGTGTATAAAATGCACATCAACATGAATTTATTTTTTTCTATAAAGAAGACACCTTTTCATTTATTTATAAGATCACTTGAATTACACTAGATATACCTAGAAGACTAACAAAGTCCACCTTAGACACAAGCCTAATATTCCCACCCTTGAAGACCCATAGAAAATTTAGGTCAAATTGAGGTATCTTAATAGGACCCCAGGCTTGATCCTTATATTTAGTTATAATATCCCATCTTCCTCCATGTATGATGGACCTAGCTTGGTTATCTAGTTCCTCTATTGCTATGCCTTGAGACATAAATGATTTGCCTAGAAATCTTGAGAAGTATATTCCTACCTTTTCCTCCTTGAGAGGTAGGACTAATGAAGAACATATAAAGGCTTTCAAGACTAATTTAAGGATATTGAATTTAGCCCATGAATATGTGGTATTTAGAGTCTTCCATTTTACCTTACAAGATGCTACTTATGATTGGTTCCTTAATATTCCAAAAAAATCAATTTCTTCTTGGAACTAATGTCAAGAAACCTTTTTGGCAAAGCTTGGATAGGTCACTAGCCTAAGTGTTATTTACCAACAATTTGAAATCATGAGGAGATATCCCAATGAACCAATTAGAGCCTTCAATGCCAGTTTTCAAATGACTTATAACTAAGTTGACAATGAATATAAACCCAATGAAGTATTGACCTTTGAAATGTACTACAATCCTTTGGATTCTATGACATCTATCTTTCTCCATAGAGCATCTAATATTACCATACTAATGCTAGCCTAGCTGAAGCTGTTAATATTGATAGGTAGTTGAATATTCAATTACAATTTTTAGCTCCACCTAGTATTGGTCTTAATTTTTTATCCCTCAACCCCATTCCAAATATTAATCAGAATGTTATGGCTCAAAATCAGAACTAGGTGTATGCACAATTACCTTTGGCCCATGCTCCACCTAACTAGAACCTTAAATTTATGATTAATCTTGTGTCTGAACCTAATCAACAAAATCATAACCAATCATTGATACTAGTGAATGATGATACTACATAAGGTATTGAATCTAATTTTACAAAAGTAGAAGTGGATGCTATCTAGTAAATGTTACATAAGCTAAGTAATGAGTTTTTGAGAATGTCAAAATAAATGGGAAGAGCAATGGGACAAAGTACCAACTATAATTTTATATATTAAATGGAAAACATGCCTTTAAATAGATCTAGGCATAACACAAAAAAACCACCTAATAAGGTGCTTGAGATAAACATCATGGAAGAAATACTACCTAATTGGTCATGATTCCATAACATAGTCCAACATTGTGAGGTAGATTTCATAGTGTTCTATAATTTATTTGTATTTTCTAGATGTAAATGGATAGGGCTGAGGGATTTTCAAATCATCTAGAGCCATCTTCTTCCACTATCTTATTAAATTAATCTATGTCCTTTCAACATGTAATGGTCTTCAAGACATGATTTTCCATTCTATTAGAATATGAGAATGGGCCTGAGGATAACACAAATGAAATTCATGTCTTTCAAAAGTTATAGATAAATAATTATGACTTGAGGAATAAATATCCTACTACCAATTTGATACCTCTAAACAATAGTGTCACTAATCCTCCATATCCTAAGGCAAAAAACAATCCACCACTTCCAAAATAAAGTGATTAGAAAAAAGTGTAGACCTATAGATCAAAAGTGGATACAATATAGTTAAGGATATAAAGAATATCAATGGAAATATTAGTCTTCACAAACTAGCTGAGATCACTGAACAAAGAGAATTATTGTTCAAGGCCTTGACTAGGAGAGCATTTATTGATAAATCAAAGGTGACTCACACCAATGTGATCATTTACAAGGACAAGCCTGAGTTACCACCTTTTATGCTAACTTTTAGGATGTTTGGTAAGAATGTGCATAATTTTTTGGTTGACTCAGGTGCCTCAGCCAATTTGATGCCCACATCTATATGTAAAAAATTGGGTTTGACCCTAGATAAATAAAAAAAAGTGGTCTTATAACTATATAAATTATTTGTGCCATGAATTAGGGAGTTAAAATATGCACATATTTGGTTTGCCTCTGAGCCACATGTATATTAGTATATAGTAATTTTGGTCATTGAATCTTGAAGCCTATGGATTGTTACTAAGTTATGATTGGTCAAAGTCATTGAATGGATATATGGTAATAGATTTATCACACATGTGGCTACCTTAGAAAGGGGTAGCGAATCATATTTGAATATAATGAGAACCAATGATGAAACACCTAATTATTTAGTATATTTATATAAATGAGAAGATAAACTTCACATCCTCACATGTTTGTGTTTATACATTTAATTTGAAGCATGAGCATCATGATCAAGAATTTGAATGTCCTTATAAATTATGGGATCTTCATTTTGATGGAGCTACATCTAAGAAAGGTTCAAGTATTGGCATAATGTTAATAAACCCAAATGGGAAAGAATATCTTGATTTATATAGAATAAAATTAACTTGTACCAATAATTAGGCTAAGTATGAAACTCTAATTCTGGGCTTACAATTCACACTAAAACATAATGTCAAGTAGTTAAAGATATTTGGTGATTCAAAGCTAGTTGTTCACCAGATGAAAAATAAATATCAATGACAATTTATTGACTTGAAGAAGTATACATATAGATCCTAGGATATGATCAAATCCTTTAAAGCATTTAACATCAGAGTTGTTCTAAGAGAAGAAAATCAGACAACAGATTCATTATCAACTTCAGATACCAACCTAACACCACTCTAGGGATAGAAAATGTAGAATTTTTTATGGTGCGAGTTCTTTTCCCTTCTATCCCAAATAACATGGATAACTTCCAAGTATTTGATGACAATGAACAAATCATACAATTTATGAATAGTTATGGAGCCTTTAAATCTCAAATAATAGAAGAAAAGGATTTTGAACCTATGAATGTAAAAATCTTGGGAGAATATGGCATCTTACAGCTAAAAGAGAATCGGATACCTATGGGAATGGTATCCTTAGAAGGAGATTTTGATATGGATCCAAATACTCAAAATCAAAAATAGTTTAAAGTAATTGAATCTAATTTTGTCAAAGAAAAAAATTAGAACTAACCAACATCCTTAGTATGTAAATATTATCCTGAGTTACACTGAAAGTCAGAAAAAAAATTGAAGTATCTACTCACATAATATAAAGATGTGATATCCTAGACCTATGAATACTTAAAATATTTTATCCCAGGGTCATCATGCAAACTAGCCCTTTAAATCCAAAACATAATCCCTTCAAGAAACACAAAAATCTAATGAATCTAATTCTATAGCCTCTCATTTAGATAGAATTAAAAAATATATTAGACTCTATGATTATCTTTCTAATCAGGCATTCCACTTGGGTCACTAACCTAGTGCCTTTTAATAAAAACAATGGAGAAATTAGGTCATGTCAATTTTAGGAACTTGAATAGAGCATTGGTTAAGTATAATTACCCTTTGCCTTCTTTGGATGAAGTAATCCATATTGTTAATAAATATGAAATGATGTCCTTATTGGATGGATTGTTAGGCTATAATCAAGTGCTAGTAGAAGAAAATGATAGAGTGAAGACTATCACTAAATTTTGTCTATTTTAAGTCTAAAGGAAAATAGAAAAAAGGATGGGGATAAGTGATTAAAATGAACCCAAATTTGGTTTATGCACCATATCCAGACATTGTGAGTACTCCTCTTTAGGTGGGGAGGACTACCTGCAAGTAAGAAAGCACTACCACCAGATGTTTGTTAGTAGTTAAATGAGTGGGCTGCCAATCTACATGATTATTCTAGGAAGTGTGAAACTTCCTTAGAGATGACAGTCCACTTTTAAGAGATAAAAGAATAATAAGTAACTAAAAGAGAGGTAAAGAGAGAGTGAAAGAGAGATAAGATTACCATTATTAACAACCTATATGTAGCAGAGAGTGATAGGGTGTAGGTGATGTACTCTATTTATATTTTAGAAGTTGTTTGGGTAGGTTTTGAAGAGGTTAAGGAACCCACAGTCACTAATGTTGGTAGGGAAATGACCAATATTGGTTATACTATCGAGGTTAGTTAGGCTACCAAGGTCGGTAGGGGTAATAATTATTTAGGATCTTATAGAAGGCTTTCTAGGCTTGAGAAATGGTTTATACCAAGTTAGGGAGGTTGGGAGAGTTATGAGAGAGAGATTATGGCTTGGGTAGGTATAATTAGAGGTTTGGTATGTTAGGTTAAGGGGAAACAAGCAAGGATGCTTTGTAATTCCCTCATGGGGGTAAGGTTAGAAGTGCATAAAATAATGCACAATTGATATAAAGAAATAACAGAATGAATATTTGAAAGACCTATAGTATAAGTGATGTACTTAGCTATGGTTACCAAATGATATATGCCAAATTGATGATCCCTAGTAGGGAGTCTAAACTTGAATGCTTGAATAGAGAGAATAAGTAGGTGTTGTTGGTCCTCAAGAGCTCAGTTGTTGATTGTGATTTACTTATGCAAGATGGCTATAAGCCAATATGTTGAAAGTAGAATGCACAGAGCTTGAATGTGAGTAAGAATGAATTTATTGATTTTTGCTGACCTAAACTTTAGGTTGGAGTTTGGCTCATATTATTGATGTCAGTGATCCTATTGAGGTCGATCATGGGTTAACCGACATTGACAACCCTAGAATAGGTAAACCTTATTATTTTTGGCCTATTTTATATTTTTATTTGTGCCAAGTGTGACACCTATTATAAAATGGTAAAAATAAGAGGTTTAAAAGGATGTAGTTGATTAAGAATTTAGTTTGAGAGTGGGAATAAGTCTTGGGTAGTTAGGATGAGGTGACCAGGTCTTGAGGTGATTCATCAAGTTTGAATTCGGTGAGGTGGCTAGGTAAGGTGGAAAAGGGGGTTTTTAATTAACTTAATTAAGTATTTTAAAATTAATTAAATGTGGAAGGGGTAAAAGTATGGGTTAGGGAGATTAATTGTTACTATTAAAATGGGCTTAAAGGGGTTTCGACATAGGGATTTATGCACGTGTATGAAATAATTTTGGTGTCTACATTTGCCCCTTTTTATCTTGTAATTTGTATTGACACTTTCAAGACAAAAATAGGAGTTAGATGCTCCAAGTATTGGATGAGGTATCCCCCCTAAAAATAGGAATCAATGGAGGAGAAACCAGAATCAGGTACTAGTTTGATAAAAAGGTAATTGGGTGAATGGTGGAGAATTAAGTATCACTCTATATGAATATACTAAAATGAGTTATAGTCAAAAAAGTAAAGAATAAGAAAGGTTAAGGGGAACTCATATAGAAGTAACTAAAGCATAGTTTGTAAGTGATAGCTGATAGGTCAAAATAATCAAAGGTATAGCTCTAATGGTCAATGTGTCCCAGGTATCTGAGGTAAGAAGTGCCCTTAGGAAATAGAAAAGTGTTGAAGATGATAAGATGAGCTTGGATTCCATCCACAATATCTAATATACATGCATGTGCACAATGGGTAACTATAGTAGAATAACATAAGTGGTTAGGATAAGCAATGCAAGGTTGGTGTAAAAGGGTCAATGAACAAGGATATATTCATGATATCTAAGAAAAGCCATCATGGGTGAAGATTTAAGTGATATTTAATGGCATTTGTAATGGTTGGGGGAGATATATGTGATCTCTAGTTGCCCCAGTGTATGGGTAAAGTTTAAAAGTTAGGTTTACTTGGTGGGGAAAAATAGGATTAGAATCATGCTGACATCAGTTACTTTTGCTAATATCAGTAATATAAAGTGCCAACATCGGTAAACATAGGGAAACATTACTAATGTTAGTAGGCATAAGCACTCACATCAATAGATTAAGTTAAGAATACCAACATCGACAGCTGACCAAACCTTATAAAAGGGGGTTTGGCCATTGACCAAACTCATTTAGAACTTTGTGATTGGAGAGAAGAAATAGAGCTTGAGAGCAATTTGAAATGGTAGCTTAAGGAGGGGATCCAATGGGAGGTTCACAACCATAGGAGCCAATGGTACCAGACAAGAAGAGATAGAGAGATGAGGTAAGAGCCTCTACTAGTTGGTTTGAAGTTTGATTTTGGTATTTTCAATTTTTAGGCTAATCGATAGGTGGGGGTGTAAAAAATGTTAGTGGAAGGGTAGAAAATAGGGTAGGGTAGTTTTAGGATAAGTTAGGGGGTTTTATGGGTAGGTTTTTAGGTGAAATAGGTAAGTTTGGGTTTAAAGCATTTAGCCTTGGGGCCAAACCAGTCACTGACATCAGTTGATATGGCATTGAGGTTGGTAGTTTCTTGCCAACATCAACCGATACATAGGCTGATAAAGAATCGATGTTGGCATTAAAGCCAATGTTGGTGACTGTAGAAAAGTAGCAAAATAGGAGAAAGGGTGAGTTTTAGATCTCTATTAGAAGTAGTAAACAAGCCTAATAGCTAAGCTAGCCTTAAAAGACCTCATGTCAACTAAGTGTTGCTTACATAGCTTGATGTCAGGCCTTAGGCCAATGTAGTTCTCCTAAAGCCTTGAGAAAAGATCTAAAAATGTATGTTAAAGAAAATTGGTAAAAAGGGAAGTTAAGATAGGCTGAGAGGTCTAAGGCTTAAAAGATAGGTCATAGTGTTAAGAGTTGGGAATATAGGCCATGAGGCCTAGAGTATTAGAGACAGAGAGGCAGCGAAGCCTAAGGTAGAGAAAAAGAGGTAGTAAAGCCTAGGGTAGTTAGTGAGGTGGGTATATGGCTGAGATAACCTCAAAAGACCCTATGTTGATTGAGTGATACCTACATAGCTCAGTTTAGGGCCTCAAACCAATGTAGTTCTCCCTAAAAAAAGGGAAAAAGGTAGTGATAGAGTAAATTAAAAAGGTATGTGACTTGAGTTGTTTGCATTTATGGATGTAGGTGAGAATGGAGCTGATATTATGAGATCATCTATAGAGGTTATTGACATGCATGAAGAGGGATGTCACTCTAGATGAGTGGGAGCATATGATGACCATGGGATTAGGAGGAGTATGGTGATACTATTGAGTCATTAGGGATGTGTCTCTAATGATAGCATTGATTAAGACATGGGATCGTACCACCAACACCTTCCATCTGCTGACTAGAGAGTTGACAGTGATGTAGGAGGATGTGTATAGGATTTTATGGCTACCACTCCAGGGTGAGGATATACTTGCATGCTTGAAAAAGGAACATGATATACACATGGTCACTTTATATAGAGAGCATGTTAGTGAGGTGACTTACCACTCTACAAGTTTCACATATGAGCCACTCTATATGGCTGATGAGGAGCAACATCATCTAAGCATCTTGATGATGATCATGATCATGGTGTATGCACTACCAGATGTAGATGGTGAGAGATTTATGATTACATTGATAGGTTGGCTTGAAAAAATGGTTGAGCAGTGGACCATTTTTATCTAGGGTCCAATATTTTTGGCATAGTTATCTAAAGAGCCATGGGGTTTGAGGCTATGATGGTGATATATTTTATGTGTTTTCCATCTACTACACTATTGAGCGTATGAGCACATCATGGTGACACAACCATTGGGGTTACCTATCACTATCCTGATCAACTTTAGGGTTGGTTTTAGATGGTAGAGAGAGGACATGGCACAGACCTAAGTGATGGAATGGTGTGAGACATTATATAGGTGCATGATCGAGGGCTTGATCCTTGTAGATATTTTTTGGAGACTATATTTGACATACCTAGTTTTCAAAGGATAGGCATAATAGCTTGTTGGGTTGTAGAGCTCACTATGGGTTAGGGGGAGTTGGGTTGGTGAGTTAAAGATGGTACCTGTGGCATGGGTCTAGAGGTAGTTTAGTCTACTATAAGATATTCTACCTACTTTCCCTTAGTACAAGAGGGATGACATAGAGGCACCCTTACCATTACCCCAAGAGATAGATGAGCCAAATTTTGAGGAGATACTAGTAAGGCCAAGTTTTGTAGACCTAGGGTGTACAATGGCCTATAAACTTGGTGGGTAGGGTTACATCTAGTGGTGGAGGTCATGATGCCACCACCAGATTTACAAGGGTTGGTTAGAGAGAGGGATGCAATGGTACAAGCTTGAGATGCAATATTGTAGGCTTGAGAGACAGCTTAGGCACAATTTTTAGCCTTACAAGGGTAGGTGGTGATGTTGCAAGGTTAGATTGGGCTTTATAGGGCCGAGTTATTATTTTACATGGTTAGGTGACTATAGTGAAAGTAGAGAGAGATAGTTTGAGAGCAGTAGGCTAGGCTACTCCTCCTCCTCCACCACTATAGGGAACAATACAGGTTGGGCCATCATTAGGTGCTATGGGACCTCTATAGACTATGTTTATGGAAAGATATTTGACTACCTTGGATGAGATTACTTACTATGGAAGGGTGATTAGAGATTTCATATAGATTTAGAGATATTTAGAGTTTAGAGAGCAGGAGAGGTCAATGTCACATTTGATGGATTATATCTCAGATAGATGTAGACAGGCAAAGAGTGGTGATGACACTACCTCCTCATGACCACATGGAGAGCCTTAAGGATGTTGAGTGTCAGAGTTTGCCAGTTTTGATTATATTTGTTATATGTATACTAGCCTGCAAGTTGAAGATGTGAGATGTATATTTTGAGAGAGAGATATGATGTTATGATGATGCAAATGATGATTATTTTAATCACACACACACACACATACATATATACATGAGATGTTCATTTAAGATGTGTTTCTTATGATTATGATGATGATATGGATGGTGATTATGTTATGATATGCTAATTTTGATGTTAATGTTGATCATGTTAGTTGAGTTAGAATATCCTTTCCCATTTATGTGATGGTATATGCATAGTTAGTTGGCTAGTTTCATCTTATCATTTTTCCATATTTCATGATGGTGTATGCATAAAATGAATAGATTGGTTATGTTAGTTTATTTTAGTAGTTTTCCATATTTGTGATGGTGTATGCATAAAATGAATAGAGTAGGCTTTGTTAGTGTTGGTATGACATTATTTCTTCATCTCAAAATAGAGATATCAACATGTGATGTGGATGGGAAAATAAAGAGGTATAATGCTCGTGCATTGACAAATACCATAATTATAACATAAATTGGCTCAAGAAAATGAGCCTCTTTCATGCATTATATCTTTGAATCATTATGTTTGTTAGAGAAACATCATGTTTACCTTATGTTAAGTGAGCTTCATATTCCTTTGAAAGAGTATGAGGGGAAAAAGGGTAAGATGAGGAAAAAATGTTTTAGGTAGCATAACCTAAAAGGTATGGATGATATGCCCCTTTTGTGGGTGACTTGAGAGCTACTATAGGCAAGTCCCTGACTTATTTTTTTTGTAAGCTGATCAATGCGGGAAGCATACAATGGGATTTTTTATGGGTTAAGGTCATATAAAGCTATGGGAAGCCTTTTTCATTTATTGCTCCCTCTGAAAAAAAATCTTAGCTTAGCCATCCTTCAAGGGAGTGGTTTAAGCATTTGTTTTTAATTTTAAATAGTTATCCTTCAAGGGAGCAGTCTACTTTGAAAATCATGACTTGAGACTTTATAACTTTTTCAAATATCTCTTTTTTTGTTTTTTCTTTTAGTAATGGATAAGACTATAGAGGCTTAGAAGTTTTCCACTTCGAGGACAAAACCATACCACTATATAAGTCAACTAAGTGTATATGAGTAAGGGTGAAGATGAAGAGAAATGAATGTAATAGGGATGCTCAAGGGATGAACTCAATTTAAACATGAGGTAAAGTGAAGCTTTTTTAACAAAATAATGGTCATAAGTGTAAGGCATTTAAAGGCTCAAGTTCTAGCCTTCTTTCAAGAGAAGACACGTGATAAGTTCATGAGCCATACTTGTGAGTTATGATAAAAGGTCCAAGATAATTAGGAGAAAACTTACCTCATTTGCTTTTCTCCATGTTCATCACATGTTGATTTTATTTTAAGATGAGATCTCTTATATTGAAATCTCAATCTTTGAGGTTTTTGTTATAAGTGCATTTGATATGCTCTTGATAGATTTGGAGGTGGTTGAGGTTTGTGAGACGATGCTCATCAATTAATTCAAGTTGAACCAAATATTCCTGGTAGAAATCATCGTTAGTAAGTATGTCTTGTAGAGAAATGCAAAGAGAAGGAATCTAGACCTCAAGATGCAAAATATCCTCCATCCCATATGCCAATGAAAAAGGTGTATCATCCATAGGGGTTTGAATGTTAGTGAAGTAAGCCTATAAAGTAAGAAGAATATGTGTGTACCAATCCTTGCTTGTATCATTGACTACCTTCATGAGAATTTTGGTTAATGTTTTGTTAGAGCTTCTACCTATCCATTAGATTATGGATAGTATGGTGATGAGAAGCTTAATTTGATTCTAAATTTATCAAAAAGACTTTGAATAGTCTTGTTTTGAAAGACTTTCTATTATCTATTATAATCTTATGAGGGACACCAAAATAATAGATGATGTGATGGTTGATGAAGTCAACAATTTTTTTCAGCTTTAGTGGAGATGAGAGGGATGGCCTCAACCTACTTGGTAAAGTATTTAGTGGTAGTAATGATAGAATGATGATGGAGGGATGAATGAGGGTTAATCTCTCTGATTAGATCTAAGCCCCATTGGGAGAAGGGCCAAAAGTCTTTGGTAACTTGTAATGCATGACTAGGAATGTTTAGGATGTTAGCATGTTGTTGAAACTTGATGTAATACTGAACATAATTAGCACAATCTTGATGAAGTGTGGGCTAATAATGGCCTAGTAAAAGGATATGTTTGGAAACTATGTGACCATTGAAATGTCAACCACAAATCCCATCATGGACTTCCTTAATAGTAAAGGGAGTCTCAGTACTAGTTAAGCATCTAAGGAGAAGACCATCAAAACCTCACTTATAGGGAAGTCCCCCTAGTATAGTGTAATGAATAGCACATTTTATGAAGGCCCATTTCCCATTATTAGAGAGATCAGAAGGGGTAATAGAGGAAGAAAGATAATCTGTGAGTTGTTTGTACCATAAGTCTTGTGGGTTCACTGTTACATTTTTGACAAAGCGGATGTTAGCTGAGACATAGGAGGGTAATGTTAAGCAATGCACGGTGACATAGATCCTTTAAGAGGAGGATGAAGAGGGTATATATGAAGTAATTGAAGCCATCATGTCAACAAACTTGTTTTTAGATCAAGGAATAGTTTACAAGAGATAAGAGTCAAATGATCCCAAGAGCATATCTACATGATGTTTATATCACTATAAAATTTCATTTTTTCATAGGTAGGAACCATTAACCTGGTTAACCACTAGTTCAAAATCACTAAAATTGGTTATGGATTTGATACCCAAGAAGAGAGATATTTGAAGTCTTAGAATCAAAGCCTCATATTCAGCCATATTGTTAGTGCATTCAAAATCTAGTTAAATGACAAAGGCATAGGCTCACCATCTAGAGGAATAAGAATGACCCCCACACCCCCACCATGTTGACATTTAGAATCATCAAAGAAAATCATCATTTGATAGGAGATGTCATCGATGGAGAGCATTATAATATATTCATCTGGGAATTCAAGGTTTAAAGGTTGATTGTCAGGTAAAGGGGCAACAACTAATTGGTCAATAGTTGTTTTCCCTTTAATAGACTTTTGTTGAATGAACTCTAAGTTGAATTCAACAAGAATCATGAGCCACCAAGCTACACATTAGTTTTGATATGGTTTGGAATGCATGTATTTAAGGGGATAAATATGGGTGACCACATAGGTTTTGTGATTTAGGAGGTAATGGCGAAGCTTAGAGGTGGAAAAGATCAATGCAAGGCAAAGTTTTTTAGTGTGGGTATATTGAGTCTCATAATCAATAAGTGTGTTGCTTATGCAATAAACTACCTACTCTCGATGTTGGTCATCTCAATGTGTAATCATAACACCTAGAGATTGGTCTATTGTGGAGATGTATAGGTAGAAAGGCTGATTTTCCTTAAGTGGAATAAGAACTAGTGGGAAAGGAGGTATTGTTTAAGTGCATCAAAAGTTTCCTGGTAATCTATATTATAATTGAAGGAGACATCCTTTTTGAGGATATGGTGAAAGGTTTGGCAATGATCTGACAAATGGAAAATGAAGTGATGAATTGATTGAAGTTTGCCTTGTAGGCTATGAAGTTGTTTGATATTATTAGGTGGAGGCATCTCTAATATTGCTCTAACCTTAGCAAGATTGACCTTGATACCACAAAGAGAAATGATAAAACCTAAGACCTTACCAGAAAGAACACCAAAGACATATTTCTTTGGGTTTAGTCAAATGTTGTATTGGAGGAGATGAGAAAATATAATTTTGAGAATGGTCAAGTGTTCTTGATGAAGTTTAGACTTGCCAAGTAAGTCATCCATTTAATATTATATAATTTTGTGTAGGAGATCATGAAAAATGTAAGTCATGGCACATTAGTAGGTTGCACTAGCATTCTTCAGGCCAAAAGGCATGACCCAATAATAAAAGTCCCCAATGGTGTAATAAAGGTTGTCTTGTTTTCATCCTTAGGAGAAACTAAGATTTGATTATATCTAGAGAATCTATCCATAAGTGATAACATCTCATGGCCGGCTGTTAGATCAACAAGTTGGTTGATACTTGGCAATGGGAAATCATCTTTTAGACAAGCAAGGTTTAAATCATGATATTTAGTACAAATTTAGATTGCCTCGATCACTTTTATGGCATGAAAATATTGGAAATCCATTGCAAGTAGTTGATGTGTTGGATAAAGTTAATAGAAAGGAGGTGTTGGAGCTCTTCTTTGACAAGGAGAGTAATACAAGGATGCATCTTATGAAGCTTTTTATTAATAGGTTTAACATCTCAATTGGTGAAAATGTTATGGGTGAGGATAGAGGGGTTAATACCAGGAATGCCATTATAAAACCAAGCAAAGGCTTTGATATGGTTATTAAGAAATGTGGCATAATCAGCTTGCTCAGAGGAATCTAAAGATTGACTGATCTTGAGGATGTGAGGGTTATCATGAGAGGGCAGGTTGATGTCAATGGTTGATTCATTTAACATATTTTGTGTTTTAGATGGGAGTGATCTTTCAAGATAGGAATCATCCATACCCATGTAGGTTAGAATTACATCATCATCTTGATATTGGATAGTATTAATAATGGGAGAGTCTTCATCAATTATTTTAGGATAAATGAGAGGAAGGGACCTTGTTTCCTTACCCTAATGATAGGTGAGAGGCCCCAAATGGATGACATTTATTGAAAAAAATTAGGAGGTATAGATACCTCTGATTTGATAGGTCATGGTGGAGAAGAAGGTGGAGAAGGAGAGATTAGTTCTTTGACAATTGGTTCATGGGAGGTTTTAGTGAGTTTATTTCATTCATCATATCCCACTCCATGCCTCTTTTTGGCATTTTCAATGGTGTTGCTAATAGGATATTCAATAGGCATATGGACATCTTGTTTGTAATGACCCAAAATAAATCCTTTCTAGGCACACCTATAGAGATAGGTGTGAGAGAATCTAGGGTTACTCAATAAAGAGAAGTCACAGGTAAATAGTTGTGGTGAAGAAGATGGATTGCTGACAGTGGGAGCTTGATCAATTACCCCATATGTGAAATTAGTTTGAAGGTTAGGGGGCCCATAAGGGATGACCATCCCAATATAGGGATCATAATTTGGGTGCATTTGAAGCCTTCCATACTCTTGTGGAGTATAGAACATGTTGAGCATCAATAAACAATATTCATCAAGTGACAAATGTTGAAAGGTCTCTTCCATGGGATCCTTGTCAGTAATTTGTCTTTGATGGTATCTATGTAACCATGCAAGTTGAACTTGTGGAAGCTTTAGAAGAATCATGCAAGGAAGATGATGTTTTCAATGAGGTGATAACATCATTGGGACTATAGGTCATATTGCATGTTTTAAATGGAGGTGGGTTAGTGGGTATAACATGAACTTATCCATTATGTTCAAACTTGACACAATGGTGTAAAGTTGAGGGTACATATGCCATAGCACGTATCCAAGGTCATCCAAGTAATATATTATATTAGAACTCTCCTTCCACAACATAGAAGAACTTGGGAATTATGCAAGGACCTACATAGATATGTAAGACAATAGTGCCCACCATAGTAGTTGTAGTATCATTAAAAGAATAGAGTACCATATCAGTTTGAGACATGAAATTATAAAGAAGGGCTAGCTATTTGTTGGCATGGGTGGAAATAATATTACTAACAGATCCCCCATCGATAATAACTCTTTTGATATGATTTTGATTAATATATGTGGTAATAAAAAGGGTAGAATCCTGATCTTCAAGATGTTGAAGTGGAATTTCTGATTCACTAAACGAAATCAGGGAGATAGAATTAAGGGAGCCAACCAAAGATAAAAGGGGTTGGAGATCATCCAATTATACCTCAATCACTTGCAAAGCACTAATCAAATCTTGATGGTGTTGGGATGAGTTTTGGATTAACTCATACAAAGACATTTTCATAGGAGTTTGGTAAAGTTGTTTCACCATTGAGCTTTGAATGATGTTCAAAGATGTTGTTTTAGGAACACCCAAGATGGAAATCTTAGGATTATGAGGGGGAGTGTCTTTAGTGAAGGGATGGGTCCAAGGAGTAGTGACCTTTTCCTTAGCTTTATATTTTTGGTTTTATGACCATGTGGCCACATTAATTGTGTTGATCTAAAATGTCGGTGAAAGAGGTGGTAAAGGGGTTACAATGACATCTTTAGGTTTGAACTTAAATGTAATAGTAGGAGGAACTATGGATTCCAAAAGTAGAATAACAAGAAGGTTAATAGGAGTATTAGCAAAGAGAGTGTTGACATCAAAATGCTATTGAATGACTATTGTGAGGTCTTTACAACTCTTAGTATCATGTCCAGGTGAATGATGATATAAACACACTTATGTATCATCAAACAAAGATGGCTTCATTATAAGAGGACTCTAATGCTTAATGGGAGGAAGAGTTATTACAAAAGATCACAATAATTGATGTAAGAAAAAGCTTTGAGAGTCTGTAGGTGGGCTCACACTTATTGTGCTAATAAGAGTGGACACCTTTTATTTCGATGCTAAAAAGGTAATTTTAAGTGGTATTTTGTTTGGTTATGTTGGAGTGACATGTTTTACTATCAATTTATTAATGTCAGATGTGAGAGGCCTACCAGATGATAAAGGCATGAGTGGAGGTAGCTTAACCTTTTATTTTGCTTGGTTAGGCAATATTCCAACTAAAGTAGAGGGGTGTGGCCCTAAAATGGATGGTAAAGTTGATAGTTGAGGAAGGGATCGATGGGATATAGGGGGCTTAACATTATTATATAATTCAGTTAATGAAACTTTAACTTGTGGTTGAGGATTTAAATCTAATTTCACCTATGGATGAATTAAATTATAAATGGGGTGTATGCCTAAGGGCTTGATATGCTTTAATGTAAAAGATTTCTATGAGGGTGATGGTTCTGATATAGATGATTGAACTTTATGTATTTTTTGTGAAGAAGTTATTAATTTGTCAAAGACCTTGGGGTAAAGGGTAGTAAGGGGATTAATGGTAAAGGTTAACATTCATTGTGTTGGATATGGAATTTTAAGCTGGTCTTAAAATGCTGCATGGTCTAGCTTCATGGAGTCAATATATTCTAGACTTTTCACCAAGTGTGAAAATTTTTTATACAAAGTTGACATAGGTTATAGGGTTGTTTTTTTAGAAGGTTGTGGTGTTTGGGAGAGAGGGAATTTTTTTGGTTTTTGCTACTTCAAACCAAAGATGAGAAAGAACCAAAACAAGGTCCTCTTCAACAGAGATGAGAGAAGAGACATGGTCTACCATGGGTGGGGGTAAGGTAGGTGAAGAAGGTTCCTCAAGAGGGTAAATCACAGGTATTATGGTTGCCTCAACATGTCGGTGAGGCATGGGTAAAGTATGATCCTCCATAGGTAAAAGGGGTAAGAGTGGTACAATTGGAGTAGGCACAATAGGTCTCTCATCTATTATGGGAGTAGATGATACTGACTCTTCTACGTGTAAAGGTGGAGTGGGTGGGGTATTACTCTCTATAGGTGGAGGAGAAGTAGGAAAATAAGGTTCCTCAAGAGGGTATAATGTATGAATGATATTCCCTTCAACATGTGGTTAAGGAATAAGTAGGGTGTGGTCTTAAAGTGGTAAGAGGATAGGTAATATTGGTGTAAATGGAATTGGCATTACAGGCTCCTCAGGTGGCAAAAGGAGTGGTAAAGGAGGCTGTTCCTCACAAGGGAGTGGAATGGGTGAAAGAGGCTCTTCTACTTGAAGAGGAAGAATGGGTGAAATAGATGCCACTGAATGTGGGGTAGGAGTCAATGAAATGGATGTTTCCTATTGAGGGGAAGGTTGAATTAAAGGTAAATTAAAGACCATATTAAATGTATGGATATTATAATCACCTAAGTTAGTTATGGTCAGGACAATATTTTGATTCGATGAATGGTTAGGAAAAGGGTGTTTGAACACATCCATACTTTGATTGGGGGTGTATTAATATTATCCAAGATGAGATCACCTCTATCAATCATGTCTTGAGTAATGTTCTTGAGTGTCTTACAATTATTATAATTGTGGCTTTTAACTCAATGGTAACCGCAAAACTCATCTTCCTTATACTAGATTGGGATAGGATGGGAAGGTTCAAACTATATAGGAGGTTTGATCTAAGGAAGGGTTATGACACCTTGTTGCAATATATTCTCCAAGATGGGTGTATATGACTCCCAAATGGGAGTGTATTGTCTTTGTTCATACCATTGTTGGAATTGTTTGGTTAGATTTTGGTAAGTTGAGGAATTTGATTGGTTTGTGGTTGTGGAAGAGGTTGACTTAATGACCACCATGTTGGTGGAACATTTAAATTTTTGGTTAGAGGGATAAATTTTAGAGGAAGAGGAGTCATTTTATTTAGAATCGATATTTTTATGGTGCAACTTGACTTTGCCTTCATCTATAGTGTGAACCTTAAGTTTTTGTGCCATTGTAAAGGCCTCATCAAATGTGTGGAAAGTTTGTACCCAAAGTGTGGATGAGATGTGTTTAGAACATGCCATGAAGAATATATAAATAAGCTTATGTTGGGGTAAGGATAAGGAGATTTGATTGATCAAGCTTCTCCAATGAGTGACAAAATTTTCAATAGACTCATCATCAAATTATCTGATAGAATAAAGGTCTGTTATAGAAACCTTTTTAGAAATGTTAATAGAGAAATGGTCTAGGAATATTTGTGTAAGTTGGGTAAATGAGAAAAGGGAATGTTGAGGTATAGAGCTATACCAATCCAAGGTATCACCTAAAAGAGACATACGGAAAGTGCAAAATAGTAACACATCATCATGTCTTATTAAATAATAAGCATGTCTAAATGCTCACCAGTGATATTATGGGTCTTCTTTACTATGGAAATGAGTAAATTTTGGGAGTTCCCATTGGCTTGGATAAGGGAAAATAGGCATAAAAGGATGGATTTTTTCATTGCATATTTGATCATAATATAACACATTCTTTAAACCAAAAGTAGATGTCTCTAGATTATACATCTTATCCATCAACATCTTAATGAGGTCTGGAGGGGGATTAGTTTGAAGAATACCTCCTAAGTTATAGGGAAGCTAATAAGAAGTAGAGGGAGCATATGACATAGCCTACTAAGGTTGTGTCAGGGAAACATAAGGATAATAAGTCATAGGCTGGGGTGCAGAAAGAAAAATGGCTTGTCCCATTGGGTTGAGACTATGCCTTGGTTGGTTGTTGTTACTGCAAGTTGGATTATTGGCATGGTTAGACTGGATGAAGGGTGAGTCATAACTTGAGTAATTATAGGCATGAGGGTATATTTAATAGTTACCAATAAATTATAGAATGGGGTGTGACTTGACTAAACTAGTTGTGGTTGTGAAAGTAGGGAAGTCATACCAGGGTTTAGGTGGGATTGGGTAGTTGGAGATGTTACACTTTGAACATTGTTTATAGTTGGGTTACTCTTCAAAGTGGTGGTTTGGGTAACCATGGAGAAATAGTAGAGGCAAATGAAACTAAGGTTGTCTCCATTAAAGAGGTTGGCATACTATAGATTGGGTCACTCAAAGAATTACAAGTTCAGTTCATGGCAAGGTAATGCTGAAGGGCTGCCACATTGCAATCAAAAAATTTAGTAAAATCTTGATCTCCCTCAAGCATAATAGGAATTTGTTTGGGGCTGGGAGTATGCTCTGTGTCTGAAGTATACTCCATGACAAAATTAGAAGTGAAAGGGGAAGGTGGAAGTGGTTGCTGGCTTGCATAATCAACAAGAATTTTGGTTTGAGCCCATGTCAGTACCATGCAAGAGGATGTTTAAATAGTCTTACTACCCTGTAGTAGAAGCATAACAAGGAAAAACTAGGTTTGAGTTTAGGTAAATGGGTTATTTTAGCTTGCTATTTTGAGTAGATGAAATTACATAGCCATTGATGTCGGTCACTTTACCTATGTTAGTGGAAAAGTTTGCCAACGTTAGTGGTTTAACTGATGTTGGTAGGTAAAATATGTTGATGTCGATAGGGTTAACTGATGTCAGTCACTGTGATATCCTAGGAGATAAAAAATTTGCTATTTTAAGAAAATAAAAGTTAAAACTAGGTAAAATGGTGGATGTAAAAAGTCTATGTAAAAAGGAAGAACACTCAAAAAACCTGAGATAACAGGTTATACAAAATGAGTAGTAAAAATAGTATTGATTTTGTAAATCAATAGGAAAACATCCTTACCAACTCAAAAATATAGAAGGCAAAAATAAAGTTGAAAAAGAACATTTAGCTAGCAACTATTAAGTCCTAGAGATTAATTTTTAGTCTTGTGTTGGCTTATGACTTAATCAGATAGTGAGAAGAGAATTTGGTTATTGAAGGTACTAGAAAGTAATCTAGAGATAGTTTTAAGTTAGTTTTAATGCTCAAGAGGAAATCTGTGTTAGACTAGGTATGTGGATTGTTATAAGATCTTTCTCTCTACTCTTCATGAACCTAGAGCCAAGTTAGGCCACTTAACCAAAATATACCTTCTGTTCAGAGATTATACTCTGCTAGAGAATGGAGTGGGTTCTCCCCTTAGTGGTAAAATCCAAGTAGGATAACCAGGTAGGGTAAGGTGATTCACTAGGTGATGAAACCTTGATGGGCCTTTTTTAAGGTGAGTTTAGATGTTTGTTTATGTGAATGTGATTTATTTATGTAACATAGGTGCACTACAATTTATTTAAAATATTTGCAATTAACTAGGCAAGCTAATATGCAACAAGCAAACTATGAAATGCAGTAAGTTTTAAACCCAAATATGAAATATTTAGATTCAAATGAAAACAAAGATGAATCAGCAATAGAGTATGAATTTCACTATCCTAATGTGCATGCAAGAAGAAATAAAAAAAGATATTATCTTTTTATTATATAAAATAAAATGATAAATTGCTTTTAGAGGCAAAGAGAAAAGAAAGAAAATAAGATATTGAATTTTTTGTTTTAAGAGGGAAAAAAAGGAGGAAGTGCAAGAAATGAAGTTTTCATTATAATGCACATATATGAATGCTTAAAACAAGAAATAAACCCAAGGAAAACTCCAGGGTCCCACCTAGTGTGCCATAAATGTTTCACTAAATTTTGTCTATTTTAAGTCTAAAGGAAAACATATAGAAGGATGGGGATAAGTGATTAGAATGAACTTGGATTTGGTTTGCATGTCATATCTAGATGTTATGATCACTCCTATTTGACTGGGGAGAACTACCTATAAGTAAGAAAACATTACCATAATATGTTTGTTAGTAGTTAAATGAGTGGGCTGCCAAGCTATGTGCTTGTTCTAGGAAGTGTGAAACTTCCTTAGAGATGATAGTCCACTTTTGAGAGATAAAATAATAATAACTAAAAAAGAGGTAAAGAGAGAGTGAAAGAGAGATAATATTACCATTATTAACAACCTATATTTAGTAGAGAGTGACAGAGTATAGGTGATGTACTCTATTTATATTTTAGAAGTTGTTTGGGTAGGTTTTAAAGAGGTTAGGGAACCCATAGTCACTGACATCAGTAGGGGAGTGATTGATAGTTGTTATACTACTAAGGTCGGTAGTGAGGTGATTGATGTCAGTTATACTATTGAGGTTAGTAAGGGAAATAATTGTCTGGGAGCTTATAGAAGGCTTTTTGGGTCTGGGAAATGGTTTAGATTAGGTCAGGGATGTTGGGAGAGTTATGAGAGAGAGATTATGGATTGGGTAGGTCTAGTCATAGGTTTGGTATGTCAGGTTAAGGGGAAAAATTTGAGGAAGTTTTGTAACTCCCTCATGGGAGTAAGGTCATAAGTGTGTAAAGTAATGCATAGTAGATATAAATAAATAACAAAATGAATGTTTAAAATACCTATAGTATAAGTGATGAAATGAGCTATGTTTACTGAATGATATATGCTAGATTGATGATCCCTAGTAGGGAGTTTGAACTTGAATACATGAACAAAGAGAACAAGTAGGTGTTGTTGGTCCTCAAGATCTCAATTGCTGATCATGATTAACTTATGCAAGATGCTTATAAGCTAGGATGTTGAAAATAGAATGCACAGAGCTTGAATGCGAGTAAGAGTGAATTTTATTAATTTATACTGACCTAAACTTTAGGTTAGAGTTTGGCTTATATTACTGATGTCGATAATCCTACTGACATCATCTATGGGTTGACTAACTTTGATGGCCTTAGAATAGGTAAACCCAACTATTTTTGGCCTCTTTAATGTTGTTGTTCATTATAAGTGTGACACCCATTATAAAATAGTAAAAATAAGAGGTTAAGAAGGAGGTAGTTGATTAGGAACTTAGTTTTGGAGTGGGAATAAGTATTTGGTAGTTAGGATGAGGTGACCAGGTCTTGAGGTGACTCATCAGGTGGGAATTGGGTGAGGTGGCTAGGTAAGGTAGGAAACGGGTTTTTTAATTAACTTAAGTACTTTAAATTAATTGAATGTGGAAGGGGTAAAAGTATGGGTTAGGGAGATTAATTATTACTATTGAAATGGGATTAAGGGGGGTTTTGACATAGGGAGATATGCACTTATGTGTGACATAATTTTGGTGTCTACAAAGACTACTTTCACAATCAAGTGGGACACTTTTTCATATAAAAAGATGCCTTTTGGCTTGATTAATGTAGGATAAACCTTCTAGTGGGATATGGACTTCTCTTTTCAAGGACTTGTTGGAAAGTACATCATCATCTACAAGGATGACCTTAAAAGTGTTTTAAAAGAATAGGAGCAATCATACAAATAATCTACATATTGTATTTGATAGATGCAAAATATATGGATAGTCATTGATTATAAATAAGATCATATTTAGAGTTATCAAAATAAGAATGTTAGGTCATTTCATTAACAAAGATGGTATTTCTATTGAACCATAACGAGTCCAATCCATTTCAAAAATAACACCTTCTAACAAAAAGAAATAATTAAAGTTTTTCTTTGGTAAGATAAACTTTGTGAGAAATTTCATTTTTAGATTTTTATAGATTTTCAAGTGTTAGAAACCTCACTCGCATAATATCTAATTAACAACACTAAATGATGCATATTTTGATATAAAACACTTGTTACAAACATACATTCTTTTTGAAGAAGGAATAACTCCATATCACTAGCCTCTTCAAGGGGGCAACCTCTTATTATAGCAAGCTATAATTAAAAATGCTTCTTATTTTATGCCTTACACTATCCTATGCCCCTTTATTTATAATAGTTATCATAAACCCAAATCCTCATTCCTATGAATGTGTTACTAAACTACTTACTCACTATTATACTAGTCTACCCATCTCTAGGTATATTATATTCCATCCCTATTAAAAATATTTCACCCTCAAAACATGATAATAATTACATAATAAAATAAGATGTTGACCAAATGGAGGATCGATTATGCATTCATTTAGGCTTACACTTCTTCCTTTGGGGTTGAGATGTGAGCATATATAACAAAAATGTGAACTCAAACATGACAACGTGAGAGTGAAGTGTATAGAGATTGATGGATGGAGTAACCTCAGCTTGAAACATGACGTTAGAGTCAATCACTAAAATTTTAAGCTTGATAATCAACACCTCAAAGTTAGAACAAGGGTGCGCACAATACATTGCTTGGTGAGTCAACATGCCATACCCCTTTGCATTATTCTATGAGGGATTTGAAGACTTGGTTCCCTACTTAGGATCTATGATTTTTAGCTTGGGCTCATTGAGGGCTAGCCTAAGCATGGTGGTATCTTGAATGGGCTCATATATAACCTATTAAGGTGCATTAAAAAAGGAATCAATGTCTAGTTTCTTGATGGCCTGAAGAGGTGGTTTTATGTAGGGATGTAAGACCAAAAATAAAGGTGTGTCACCATGATCATAGTAGATGTAGTATTCTAAAATCTTATCTAAGCCTGCATATTCTATCAAGTTTTGAGTTTTACACATTATAACCTCTTCTTGAAGTTTCTCATGGAGTCCATTGATGAAGCAAGTTATGAAGAAATCATCAAACTAGCCTATAGTTTGAGAGGATAGTTTGAAAAAGTCTTTGTGATACTCCTGCACTATGCTAGTTTTACCAAGCTTAGTAAAATTCCTAATGAGATTACCTTAAGACAAATTAAGAATCCCCATGATTATAATTTAGTGGATGTTAGCTTCAACTAAAAATACATCCATAGATTTTTTAAACAATGTAGTAGTTACTAAAACTATGATAACTTTCAAATTACTAAATAAAAATAAAAAATTAAAATGTTATGGAAATATATAAATGAGGTGAAAAAAGCTTAAAAATGGTTTGATGTGATTTTCGATAGTCTGAGAGTAGGATACAAAAAAATAGTCTATTTTTTCTTACAATAAAAATTACTAAAATTGTGATAACTTTCAAAATACTAATGAAAATTAAAAATTCAATTTTTTTTATAAATCTAGAAATGAGGCACATAAAACCTAAAAATTGTTTGACATAATTCATTACTGATTGAGAGTGGTTTGAAGATGAATAGTCATGATTTTGAGGGTAAGAAATGAAAATCCACACTTGTATTATGTACATCTAACTTTTGAAAACCTCCAAGATACATTGAAGTTCCAAAATATGTTTGTTGAAGACCTCCAAGATGAAATGAAGTTAAAAGTTATGCCTACAACAAAGATCATAAAAATGGCCCTAGAAATCACTCTGATACCAAATGTTAAGAACCTCACTCTCACAATAGTTGATTAACAACACTAAATGATGCATATATTGATCTAAAACACTTATTATAGACATACATTCCTTTTGAGGAAGGAATGACTTCATATCACTGGCCTCTTCAAGGGGGGCACCTCCTATTAGATCAAGCTCTAATTACAAATTCTTCTTCTTTTATACCCAACTCCTTATTCCTATGCATGTAGTACTAAACTACTTATTCACTCTTCTACCAGGTATGATAATATTCTACCCCTATCTATGTCTATTATATCAAGCCACTGAATGCCATGTTGAAACATGATGCCAAAATAAAATGAATAGATAAAGTTAAGGCTTTTCAAGATATCAAAATTATTATCACTTAAGCCCAAGTTCTAATTAGTCTTGATTTCATGAAAGATTTACTTATTTATTCATTGGCTTCAAAACACACCATAGCAATGGTACTCATGAAAAAGGTAAATGAAAATGAAGA
Organism: Torreya grandis; assembly: GCA_037957365.1. Classification (NCBI taxonomy): domain Eukaryota; kingdom Viridiplantae; phylum Streptophyta; class Pinopsida; order Cupressales; family Taxaceae; genus Torreya; species Torreya grandis. The sequence continues at coordinate 1,191,506 of JARHVA010005016.1, forward strand.
TTGCATTCATGAATACTAATCTCAAATATTCAAAGCTAAAATATTCAATGATAGATAAGTAGATATATACACTGATCAAAACTATAAATAAGTTTAGGTACTGCATTCTCAGGAATAAGACATGCCATTATCTCAGATTCAATCATCAAGATCATGCATAGCTAATAAAAATTAGGTGAGATAAGAGGTAAATGGATGAATAAAATACAATAATTTGATCTTGAAATTAGACTAGACAAGATGGTACATGGCTAAGGGATCATCCAAATCATGCCTGAAAAAATATCCATGAATTCATATCGAGTAAATCAATGAGTCCCAAGTAGTTAGTGGTGATTGGTATGAATGTACCATTGAGTTAAAAAAGGTTAGATATGGGCCCTTAGGCTCAAATTATCTCATTACATGATAAAAATAGTTTTGTATTGAAATAATTATGAAGAAATTTATTATTTGATCTAATCTACTCCTTCTCATGAGACACCCATGAGATTGGATGTTCTTTGAAAAGGGGAAGTTGAAGACAACTACAAACTTTCATCCTCTATTTTAAGAATGATCTAGGATTAGCCTAGGGCATGGATGTGGGTATTAGACTTCATAAATAGAGTCTATGTGAATAGTCTCTAGGAGATATACTATCACAACCAAAATCTCAATCCAATGTCTTACACATAGGTCAAACATTATTATGAAAAGTTGAGGTTGGGATTAATATTTCTAAAAAAAAGGGGAAAGGGTAATTTAATTACATGAAACAAACACAATATAGAGGGAAGGGTAATGTAGAGAAGGGAAGCTTTGATTCTAAAACAAATTCAATGCACTGGTCATTGAATGAAGTGACTCTATCATAGTTATACTGATGTAGAACAAGTTTCAATAGAGTTATACCTCTAAGAACATACAATGGAGGAGTCTAAGGGAACCAAAAGTATGATTTCAATGTGAACTCTCACTACTAATGAGTACTAGGGGTTTATTATTGAAAACACATAAAAACTATACGTAATTTTTAGCCCAACACACAAATTATCAACACTAACAAAGGGAAATTAAAGGATTCACATAAAGATTATAATAGATAATCACATCATAACCATGACATATATAAAGTATTAAAGTGTTAATTTAATCAAACTAACATTGATGATCATTTAAACATGGAGATGAAGGAAAATTAAAACACATAAGATACTCTCTTATAGAAAATAGAGATTGTATTCATGAAAAGAGTAAAATTTCATAACAATAATCAATCTGGGTTGATTTTATAGTCTATAGGTAAATTTAGGTGAAATCATGGCAGTGATCAAATAGCATTTTTGAGTAATTTTGATCGACCCTATAATATAAAATGGCTCTTCCTTATATAGATAAGGATTGGGTCTCACCTCCAAAAAACATGAGGATCCCATCTTGGGCAATGATGGCCACTCATATCAGTTATAACCATATTTAAAAATTTGAACAAAATAATCCCTACAAACCTTCAACATATATGTGAGGGACCACTAGTTAATACATGGAGGTGACTAAGAAGGACTAACTCCTAACTGCTTTGACTAGGCACCCTAAGCTTCCAATATAGCTACCATGAGGTTAAACTCCTTTTCAATATTAGACAAGTTCAGTGGGGGTTCCCTAAATATTACCTTGGCCTAAGATGCCAATCTTTGGGAGGTATAAAAGGGGTATTTCATTGATGCTTAGAATCTAGAGACCTGGTTATTGCTCACCATGGACAAAGTTGACATTTTTATCACCACTCAGTCCTTGTGATAGTTTTCCTTGGCCACTTTCTCCCTCATAACCTGATCAAATTGACCTAGGTAGACTCTAAATTCCCCTTGGTCAAGTAAGGTGCCATCTGGGTAGCATAACATGGAGATATTGACCTCTTTGAAATAGGTCAATATATTCTTATCACCCTCTTCTAAGGGTCATATTATAGTGTGGGTCAAGGCCAATCACTCCTCTATTATATCACTCATGTTCCTAACATATATTTAATACAGATCTTGATGGGTCTACCATATCACTAGGTTCCCCTCTTGGATAAAATTATACATGAATAGTATCTTCATTCTTTTAGAGGCTTGGTCAATATTCCATTGTACATTTGGGTCACCCTAGAAAACTATCTATGGTGCTTATAGCTTTAGGACCATCCCTCAAGTTATAGGGGGTGAAAGAGGTATGGCTAAAATGGTGGTAAAGGGTGAAGGATGAGGTGGAGGGGAGATGGAAGAAGTGGAAGGAGTGAAAGAATAAAGGAGTGGAGGTGGAGGTATATGGGAGATAAAGGAGGGATAATGAAATGGGAGGCCCAGGGGAACATTTGTGCCCACCACTATTCTTGATTTAGGTTCACCTAATATAGATTTGCCCCTTAAAATGGGTTATGAAATGATAGGGAAAAGATGGGCTGGTTAAAGGTGAGTCTCGTAGAGCCTTGGGTAATGGAGATAGGGGGATGAGGAGATAGATGCCAAGATGTTACTGTTAGGGATAGTGTAGATGTTGAGGATTGTAGAGGATGTAGAGTTGGAGTATAAGGCCTCCAGGCTAGAACCAAAGTGTGGGTCACCTTCTCTTTCTTCTTGAGCCTCTTTCCTAGGTCATGTTCAGATGATGTAGTGGATGATCCAACCAATATGACAAGAGATTAGGGGTATATGGTGGAGGACTTGGAGCTACTAAGGGGAGATGCAAGATAACTAAAGTAGGGATTGGGAGGGTCCTTGTTGGAATTGGTATGCTCTCAAAGGCCATAATTATGCTTGTTGCTAGAGGCATACTTAAGGGAGGCACTAAGAAGACTCAAATTTATGAGATAAGAATATTAGAAGGGAATGAGGAAGTAAGGACACTCAAAATATTGAGGCTAAATGTACTTGAGCAAAATATGGAGGGGATAAATGAGAAATAGAGGGGTATAGTTGAACTAGTGGGCATTGGAATTGGGAGTTGGAATGTGGTAGGAGTGAGGGGTGTAAATAAAATGGGAGGAGATGGAGGTGTGAGTAGGGGAACCTAAATGGGTGCCTTGATAAGATCTTGATATTCAATATATGTAGAAATACCCTTAAGGTAGGGAAACACCATATAATACTCCTTTAGGAAGGAATAACTCCACAATGTCTCTTCGAGGGGACAACCTCCAATATCCTCTTAAAATAGAAGATTCAATGCTTACTTGATATATTTACCATGATAATCATCTCCTATATATATACATCTATCTAACCCATGGATGGATAACCTCCTAATCCCAATGTAGGCTGACCATTACCCAATGTACTAGTTCCACAAGTTACTCTATTATCCTAATATATTGTACCCATATAACTAACTAAGGGGATGTGTGCCACATGTCAGCATCTCCATCAACCCATATACATCAATGTATCATATCCCTAGGTACATAGCATTACTTCCCTCTTTGACATGTTTCATCCCTAAAACATAGGAAGAAACCAAATAATGAGTGTGCTTCAAATCATTACACACTTGTGTCCAATCTCGATCATCTAACCATCCATATGTGATCTTGGCAAGTGATATCTCTCCAAGCTTGTGTCTGAAATCCATTGTGCTCCTTTGATTTCATTCATGATCATAATTATACTACTTTGGTGTTTAAGCATAATTATTCCTCTTTTTATTCCATGTACCATATTCTGTTGCGCTACTCTGATTCCAACCATGACCATAGTAGGTATTCTTGCATGCATAGTCATAGTGATTTCCCCATTCATTCCATGTGCCATAGTATTTTTTATTTGGATTCCATGCATATCCATAATGATTAGAAATTTTATTTCTTGTATAGACAAAATGATTATTGTTATGACACTTCTTCACCTGGTTCCATGATTTTTTCCTCTCATGATGATGTGGGTGTCTATATACCTCAAACTTTTCCAATACTTTGACCTTATCCACCTTTGCTTCTACTTCTTCCACCTTTTCCTTCTTTGTCTCTTGAGTAGATGAAGTGTTCATTTGTAGTGTGTCTTTATCTATATCATCTGAATCTTCATCATGCTCTTCACCACCTGTTTCCATCTCATCCTCATGATCTACCTGGATTGTTATTGGTGCCTTTTTCACTATGATATCTTGTAAAGTGATCTTTTTCCTATACCAAAACTTCTTGAACTTTTTCTGAACATTAATATTCATTGTTCCCAAAGTCTCTAACCATGGATATCCAAGAACTATATCCATATCATCTATATCCAAAGCATAAAAATTTGAATGCAAAACATATTTTTCCATAATGAACTTCAAATCTTTAAACAGTGAAATATTATTACCATGTACTTGAACCTCCTTGATATTATTTGCTTAAACATGTAGATTCTTGGCCACATTCATGTTAATGAAGTTATACTTGCTGGTAGGGTTTATGGACACAACCACCTTCTTCTTTTGAATGCATCCATGAAATTGAAAGATTGACTTAGATTTCTTTGGTGCCAAATTATTTGAACCCTTATCATCCAATTCTTCTTCTTATTCTTCTATTAATTATTCTATTTCTTATTCTTCTTTTTCTATTTCTTTTTTTGCTTCTTGTTTTATAGCCCAACGATCTAAAAAGATCTGTTCCATTTCTTTCCATGAAGAAAACCTTTTTGTACAACTCAATTGATCAAACCAATGAAGTGCAGGCCCAGACAAAAAGGAAGTAATCATCTTTGCCCAAAAGTTTTTGTAAAATGATTCTATAAAAGGATCCACCATTCTCTAGCATCAATATCATCTTCCCCTAAAATTTTTTGCAACTCCATGATCCACAAAAAAAATTAAGATTCATGAAACCTTAAAATGTCAAAACTGATCCATAAAATTGCAATAAATCACTTCAAACAACTCAAAAAAATTTCACATTTTTACTATGCTTCTCTTATACTTGTTTACATCTATAGTAAAAATTTTGAATAAAAATTCCCTATATTTTGGAAGATATAGCAAAATTATTATAAACACTAAAATAACAATAACTCCCTCAAAACGAATCAGAAAATCTCTATTTTTTTACTGTGACTTATTTGAAATATTATTCATATCCAGTAAATAATTTGTGGAAAAATTCACAACTAGTAAAAAGTTATTGATGATTTAAAAAAACTAGGGTTTCACTCCATAAATTGCCCAAATCAAAGATCTGACACCACTTTTATGATTCAATTATTCAATATATGTAGAAATACCCTGAAGGTATGGAAACACCATATAATACTCCTTTAGGAAGGAATAACTCCACAATGTCTCTTTGAGGGGACAACCTCCAATATCCTCTTATAATAAAAGACTCAATGCTTCCTTGATATCCTTACCATGATAATCATCTCCTATATATATACATCTATCTAACCCATGGATGGATAACCTCTTAATCCCAATGTAGGCCAACCATTACCTGATGTACTACTTCTACAAGTTACTCTATTATCCTAATATATTATACCCATATAACTAACTAAGGGCATGTGTGCCACATGTCGGCATCTCCATCAACCCATATACATCAATATATCATATCCCTAGGTACATAGCATGCCTATTGGGTGCCTCACTATAGGCTTACTCTTGGGCTACCAACCACAACAAATATTAGGGGATGTGGTGTCAATGGTTGAGTAGGTTAAGATTGGGATACCTAACATCATGTAGTTTGAGGCTAGCTCTACCATGGCCTATTTATTATAACTATCTTATGAGATATTAGAAGAGGTAGAGGAGGAACATGAAGAGTAGGAGCTCAAGTGGGAGAATATGGTGGGATTCCCTGTAGGATCCTTTGGGAGTGGCTAGATCCATTAGAGTTGGGTCCTCCATGGAATGAGTGGGAGTAAGAGGAAACATAAAGGGGCATACTTGAGACTTATTTCCTTTTTTCTTCTTCTTATTTTCTATCTAAGATAACACCTCATAATTATCTATGGTGTTCAAATAGATCTCATTATTATCTTTGGCCTGATGGTCATAGTTGATGTTGAGGTAGGTTGAGTACTATGCCAAATAAGCTTGGATTACCCTTTTAGGGTCTCATTACTAGACCTTTCACTTTTCAAGGAAAAAAGAGTCTCACCTAGATGCCATATTCTATATTGAGGTGAATTTATTAGAAACATGGTGTCGTATGGTGATCAAGAGATATGGGCACACCTTTTGCTAACATTGTATACATAACCCAAAAATGCCTCCCACCAGTTGATAATTAATCTATTATTCTACTAGGTGGTTGGGGAAACAATATGGTAGGTGTATGGGGTCCTTAAGGAAACCCATGATCTAGATCATGGTTTTGTCCTTATACATCTAGTAGTCCCTAATGGTTGTTATAGAATCCCAGATTGCCTTTGAGATCTAGGGCATCAAAGCTTCATTTATGTCTTGGTAGACCACTAGGTAGAAGTGTTCACATATGTCTTAGACATGATGGTAGAAATGGTGGCCATATAACTTAGACCACATGGACTATTGATCCCCTTGGTGCATGAATTTATCCTCTAATTTATTGATGACTACTCCAAGAATATCAAATTTCCTTCCACACTACCAATCTATCCCAAGATAATGTCTAGATGCCTTGATTAAAGTCCCATAAGATGTGCTAGAACTATTGGAGCCTTAGGTTATACCCTAGCTGAAATTAGAAGTGTTCAAGTCCTACTCTCAAACCTAGTCTAACATGGGAATGACCCTAGGCTGTGGCTTACCTAATTTGAGGTCAAACCTTTAGGGATTTTGATGAGGCTAGATCCTTAAATATGATAATTTGAATCTCTCTTATTAAAAATTAATCTATTGGGATGAAAAGTGGAGAAAATACATGAATAAAAACCCACGTTAAGTGTGGTGATGCACCAAATGTTCAATTATCCACTCTTAACTTAGATACTTTCATGACTACTAATGAATCCAATGGGGACAAGGATTGATCAGATACTATGATAGAGTTCTAAACATGAGTCTTTTGCATGACGGTTGAAAAGAGACCTAAAAATTGAAGGACATAAAGAGATAGGTTTATGAAAGACACTATGGATTTATGACACTTCAAGAGAAACCTCACTAGCTAACACTTCAAACAACCTACAATAAACTAACAATCTTAAATCAAGGTACATGAAAGACCTACAAATGATGAATAGATAACATACATTCTATAAATCAAGATTCAATAAAGTACACTTAACATTAAATAGAATATAAAATTGTCCTATATTGCTTCAAATAATTTACAAAGTGATTTTGGAAGAGGTTTTATATACCTATCTAAGGGATGAAAATCAAGATCTCTATGCTTACATTTGTAAGAAGAAAGGAAAGCCATGCAAAGAAATTTTGGAACTAAAAGGGTCATCAATGAACTCAATTCTAGTTAGAATAGTAGTTATAACAACCACAAAAATCATTTAAATCTATTTTATTTTTGAATTTATGATCCTTAAAAGCTTTTAATTCTTCAGGGCCACCTCCAAAAAATAGTTACAATAGTTGCACAATTCCTTCTCCCACTTCTCCCTACATTAATGTCCTTAATTGTAAGGACACAATCCTCATATTCATGGACCTAACAAATCCATGAATATAACTAACTTTAGAAACTTTTAGTACCTACTTGTTGAAGTTATGACCATTCAAAATACAAAACACTCCTCCATAATCACATGTCTGCCCTTATCTCAATGTTTGAGTATAGATCTTCATGTAGATGAAAACCAATCAATTGGTCAAGATTAAGCTTTAATATTGACCTTATCCATTTGAAACATGGCTCAAATTCAACCTCGATCATATTTGATTTCCATTTAAGATCCTAAATTTCAAATTTTAATGTCATCCATTGATCCTAATCAAGGTCATCCAGATTAGTGCCATTTGTCAGCTCTTCATCTACTCTCAAGATCTTATTGTCTACCTCTAGTTCCTATACTTATGCCATGTGGTGGATTCATGTCCAATCTATGCTCTTTTACCTACACACTATTATATATTCATTGTGTAATCAAATACACACCATTGATCCTGAGTCCTAATGTTAAATGTGGATCATTGATCTTTATTGCACAAGTTAATGCATGACATAGATCTTGATCTAGGTCCTTTTTTGAATTTTTAACCCTATTGATATCCCTTATGTCATAGATATGGTACCTAAGCTCCTAAGATCACACCACTTATTAGAAACACATTTAGACTCAATAATATTTGAATCAAAATAGTTAATTTATGATGCTTAAACTTGACGTCCCCATGCATGTCATCATTTTACTAAATTATCCCTGCAAGACATATAAATGATGGTCTAGTTTCTTTAGCTTACATTAATAATTTTTTCCTTAAGAAAGGGCACTATGAGGAATCAAAATCAAAATCAAAATAAAATAAAGACCATCAAGAGTTTCAAATGATAAGGGTTGACATTTAGCTTATGAGGACCATCAAGAGTTTCAAACAATAAGGGTTGACATTTAGCTTGTGAGGCCAAAATGTTAACAATTATAGTTAAGGGTTGGGTTGATAAAGCATGGTTACCTATCTATACATATTTGGAAACTTAGAATTAAAGTTTATAATGGGATTATTGGGATCCCTTTTGATGTAATAAAACTACTGGTATAGGACATTGGGGTCTATCACTTACCCAAATTGAGTGAGAAAAGTAGAACTAAAATGGTCCCAACTCAAGATAAAGTTTTCAAGATGTTTTAGGAACCAATCATAGCCAAATTCCATTAAGGTAAAGGGGAAAAGCTTGCATGCCACATCTTCATTTTATACATGTAGAAGCCTTAGGGTGGTCTTGTAGGATGTGATGTGTTCCTTTATAATTTATCCCACACTAGGGGTGAAATGAGGGAGATACCTATCAAAGTTTGTAGGTAGGTCATGGATGACTCTTGGGAAGTTAGTGGTTTAACAAGCTAACCAAGCCATCTTAGGCTAAAAATTTGGGATAAGTTGTAGAGACAAACTAATAAGAATCATGATATGTCTGATTTGGTTAGATGTGAGGTTTATATTCAAAACTAAGGATAAATTATGAATCTACCTCAATGTGACCTAGCCCTAGTGATGTATAACATATAACTATCTTTCAAATTTTGATGTTATTATTTATTCACTTTTGTAGGTGATGGATAGATTAATCCTTCATGCCAGAAGTTAAGATTCTTTTGACTATTTGATGGATTATAATTCCTTTATCAAAATCCATAGGTTCTCATTAAACCTCTCCACACATTCATCAACTTTGCCAACACTTTCCAAGTTTCAACTCATCCCTTTTAATAATTCTACCTACACTACTCACAATCCTTAGTAACCTTTTTCTACCTTATTTTCTTAATTGTATGAAAAAAGTATAGATTATTATGAATTCCTAAAGGAATATTATTATTTACCTTGTTTAGACACACTTGTGTAACAATTTTTGTGGCCTAACTCCTTTTTTAGGTCCACTTTCCTTCTTAGGCCTATTCAATTAGGTCTCTTTCTAGGCCTATTCCACTACAACCCTTCAAAATACATACTACATGGTCCATACACACTTGAAACTATGTGATTAAGTTAGAAAACATAAGCATTTATAAGTCTATAATTTTTTGTGAAATTTTGTGGGTTGGAACTCAAGATATGCTTGAAACCCTAATCTAGGGCTTATGGCACCTTACACAGACCAATGGATACAAATAAATATTGTGTGAACGTTTTAAAATGTTTAAAATGGATATGAGAGTTTAATATGTCTATATAGACCTCATGCAACTTGTCTAACCATTCATTAGTGATTTCTAATCCTTTGCCAAGGTTTTATAATCTAAAGTACTATTGACTATGTAATAAAATATTGAAACTATAGATCTGTGCTCCTATAAAATAAACAAAACATAAAACAATGCCAAATAAAGATTTAGTGAGCCTCTAAATTCCTTAAATTAACTTACCTTAATATATCTAAGCTCTTATAAATCAATGTAAATATCTATTCTTCCTTAGATACATAGTTCAATCACATAAGCTTACTATAGGAAACATGGTCTAGATTATAGATGCCTATGAATAAAGGGTTTATTTGTTATATAGGAATCTTATAACCTCAATACACACCCAATCCAACTTTATTAACATGAAATATAATCTATCAACTTCAACTATTGACCTTCTTGATAAACATAGTCTACAAATAGAGAAACTCATGCTAAAATAAGGGTCTATTGATAAATTTGTCTGAACACCAGATGATTAATTATTGTTCCTTGAAATTATAATATAAAAAAATATTTAACAATATTTTAAGAACAATAAGAACCATTATCAAATTCCTTTTAATTATGAATCTTAAATGACATAATATGCAACCAAGCTAGACCACTCAAGAATAGTGGATTTGTGTATTGAACCTTCAACTTAGGGGTCTTTTTCTCCTTTCCTTCAAATATTATCTCTTAAAAAACATGTAATACTAATCATGGTTTTGAAATGGATATAAATATTTTCAAAATTAAATTATAAAACATCAACTTACCAAATACACAATTCTCAAATCACATTTATGTATACCCATAAGATAGGGTTACCAGTCCTTTTTTCAACATTTGAGAATATCATTTCATTATTTCTTGGGTATATTTCCCATTTTTATTTGAATAAATTGTGTCCACTCACTAAGAATCCAAAAATGACAAGATTTTAAACACAAATAACTACCCCAACTACTTCTTGAAAATCTCCAATCCACTCTTGAGACTGCCTCATATGAGCTTACAAGGGCATTATGACTTAATGCACTTAACCACATGTTTTATGTCTTCTATCAACCCAATATAAACTCAACACTAACATTAGAAAAAAATTCTTAGCTAAGGAACATCAAAAACTTGTCACAACTTTCTCTAAATATTCAAATATTCAAATAATTCTTTTTTGCAAGAAATGTGTTTTTGAATGTTTCAAGCAATCTAACACCTCTAAAACACCAAAATAAGATCATAGAAGGATTTTAAGACACCTAGACACCTAAATCAAACCAAATTTGAAACTAACTAGGATGACCCTGCATCACCTGGTAATAGGCAAACTAGTCTCCAAGGTGCTTCATGACCAAACAATAGTTAACATGTCGTTACTTATAAACCAAATTCAACATATTCATAAAATTAAATAAATAATAATCAAGAAGTATTATATGTTCCTCCTTATAGTGCTAGATTTTTTTCACTTTGATCTACTCCTTCTCATGAGATGCCCATGAGATTGGATGTTCCTTGAAAAGGGTAAGGTGGGGACAACTACAGACTTTCATCTTCTATTTTAGGACTAATCTAGGATCAACATAGGGCATGGATATAGGTATTGGACTTCATAAATAGAGTCTGCATGAAGAGTCTCCAAGAGATGTACTATAACCAGTGAAATCTCAATCAAATGTCTTACATGTAGGTCAAAGATTGTTATGAAAAGTTGAGTATTAAGCTTACTCTTTCTAAACACAAGGGGAAAGGGTACTTAAATTTCATGAAACAAACACAAAAGAGAGGGAAGGGTAAGACATATAAGAGAATCCTCTAGGTCTAAAATGAACTTAATGCACTGGTAATTAAACCAAGTGACTCTACCATAGTTATACCACTATAGATCAAGTTTCACTAGAGTTTTACTTCCAAGACCATATAGTGGGAGCAGTTTGAGGGAACTAAGAGTATGACTTCAATGTGAGATATCACTAACGATGAGTACTAGGGGTTTATTTTCAAAAACACATAAAATCCATATGAGAATTTGTAGCTTGACACATAAATTATCAACACTAGCAAAGGGGAAATGAAATAATTCACACAAAGATTATAATAGTTAAACACATCATAACCACAACATACATAAAGTGATGAAGTGTTATCTAAATTAACCTAGCATTAATGATCATTTAAACATGAATATGAAAGAAAGAATGAAATAAAGAAGATACTCTTTTATAAAAAATAGAGATTATAGTCATTAAAAGAGTAAAATACTATTAAAATAATTGATCTAGGTTGACTTTATAGTCTAGAGTGATGAAGGAAATGAAGGTAAAATCCTAACAGTGATCTGATAGCACTTTTGAGAAATTTTGGTCAACCCTATAACATAATATAGATCTTTATATAGATAGGAATTGGGGCTCACCTCTAAAAAGCATGAGGATCCCAGCTTAGGCCATGATGTCCACTCATTATAGTTAAAACCATATTTAAAAATTTGAACAAAATAATCCCTACAAACCTATAATAGATCTATAGGGGAACACTAGTTGGCATTAAGAGATAGTTGAGAAGGACTAACTCCTAACTAATTTGACTAGGTGATCGAAGCTTCTAACATGGCTACCATAAGGTCAGACTCCTTATCTAGTTTGGCTAAGTTCATTGAGGGCTCCCTAAATATTACCTCAGCCTAAGATGCTAGTCTCTAGGAGGTCTAGAAGGGGGATTCCATTGATGCTTAAACTCTGGAGACCTGGATGATGCTCAATATAGATTGAGTTGATAGGTACAACACTGATCAAGCCCCTTATTAGTTTACCTTGGCTAATTTATCCCTCATAACCTAGTCAAATTAACCCAGGTAGGCTCTAAATTCCCCTTGGTTAAGCAAGGTGCCATCTAAGTAGAATGAAATGGAGATATTGACTTATTTGAATTAGTTTAATATCTTATTCTCACCCTATTCTAAGGGTCCTATTGTAGTATGGGCCAAAGATAACCATTCCTCCATTTTAACTCTCATGTTCCTAGAATATGTTTGGTATAACCCTAATCTTGAGGTTGGCATGAGTTTAAGCTCTATGAACATCCCTTTATGGACCACCAATAGCTTCTCATATTTCCCATCAATCTTTGTAATCCTCTCTATGTAGGCCTAATTCCACTAGATAATTGTGTTGGTCTTAACCAAAGTATCTACTACATTCCCAAGGACTGAGAAAAGTAATAAAAGGGAGTCTTTGACCTACCCAATTATCCTGATTAATAGCATTATCTTTACTTGGGCTTTGAGAGTCCAGACTTGGCTCTGCATGTCCTTGAAGAGATTATCAAACATATCATGGTTAGCTTATAGGATGGATAGTGGGTCCTTGATCATCCTCTCCTCCCCAATATAATCCCTCACCTTGGTGAGGGAAAACAAAACTTGATGGGTCTGCCATATCACTAGGTTCCCCTCCTAGATAAACTTCTATGTGAACATTCTCTTCATGATCTTAGAGGATCGATCAAAAATTCATTATACATTTGAGTCACCCTGAACATACATCTATAGTGCTTATGAACCAATACCATACCTTGAGTTATTGGGGGTTTAGGAGGTGTAGCTAAAATGGTGGTGAATGGTGGAGGATGAGGTGGAGGGGAAATGGAGGAAGTGGAAGGAGTGAAAGATGAAAGGAGTGGAGGTGAAGGGGGCATGGGAGCAAAAGGAGAGAGAACAAAATGGGAGGCACAGGGGAACATTTTCACCCGCCACTATTACTAAGTTAGGTTCACCTAAGGTGGAATTTCCCCTAGGAATGGGTCATGAAATAATAATGAGAGATGGTTAGTTAAAGGTGATTCCTATGGAGCCTTGGGTAATAGAGAGAGGGGTCTAAGGAGCTAGTTGTTAAGATGTTACTGCTAGGTTTATAAGATCTATTAAAGCCTGTGGAGGAGGTGGAGTTGGCATAAAAGGCCTCCAAGATAGATCATATGTATGGGTCTCATTTTATTTCTTCTTTGGCCTCTTTCTTGGGTTGGTTATGGATGGTGCAGTAGATGATCCAATCAATATGACAGGAGCCACAAGGGTAGATGATAAAGGAGTTATATATGTTGAGGTTAGGGATAAGGAGGGTGTTGAGCATATTTTTAACACCCCTCTTTTTCTTTTCTAAAACCAAGTGTTTTAATTGATTCTATCATTGACAACTTATGTCATAACATCTAAAATTGCTAATTAGGGGTCTTAGTTCATTACATCATTTAAATATGAATTATTATGATGAATGTTTATTAAAAATTTTGCATTAAATTTTTTTTTACTCTACATTATAAGTGGTTTCAAAAGTATTCAATAGATTCAATGAAAACATTAATCATGTACAAGAATTAGTAGGGAAACAATTATTTGATCATGTTGATCTTGTGCATACAATGCTAGTGGTCAAATGTCTAAACATTCATGGTTTGATTCATAGATTCATTGATAAAATAATAATTATGATCATGAATGTTATAAATGAATGATCTATGCTAGCATTATATTGATAATGTTTAAAGTTGTAATATATATTTGATCAATCATATAATTTTTGTAATGTTTCAAATTTAATTTATTTCTAAACCTAACTGGTTTTATAACCTAATACCTAAGGGTTGATGTTAATGTATTAGCACTATGACCTATTGCTTCTCTTAATTTCCATTTATTTCTTAATTTGGAAGTAAGAAACTAGTAAAAGGGGTGTGTAAAAGAATACCTAGTAAAAGTGCACACATGATTTAGATGATGATGGGAACTCCTCTTTGGCTTGGAAGGAATAACCTATAGATAAGAAAGACCCTATAAAATGGGTTGTTAGAAAAATAGTTGAGTGGATTTCCTAGCGTGAGCTAGATCCAAGAAGCATATGCTTGCTAGAAGGCTATCAATGTACTATTGATAACAATTAAGTTGATATAGATGAAAATAAAGATTACTTTCATTCAATAACATGAAATTAAATGCATGAAAGAAGAATAAAGTAAAATGCTTGTTTAAATCAAATGACTAAATGTATCAAAATTAGGTCAATACTCATGTTAAGATAGTTGGGGTCAAGTCCAAAAAATTAGGGAAGGCTCTATGAATAGGTAGGAACATAGAAAACAAGGTTTGGTTGGGGTTAAGTGTATGAAAATAACTTGTTATTTTCTACCATAGTGACCCTTTTTAGTTGGGTGAACCATCAATGGTTGGGTTAAGCATCAATGGTTGGGTTGACCGCCAATGGTTAAGGTGACCATCAATAATTGGGATAACCATCAGTGGTTGTCTGTGTGTTTCTAGAAATGATCAAAAGGGAATTGTAGATTAGATAAATGGTTAGATGGGGATTTGAATATGGGTCTGGTCAGATATGGGAAGTTGGGAGATAAGTCTGATCAGGTCAGGAGGGTTAGAGATGAAGTAAAACAAATAAATAAGTACAAATTTACTTGTAACTTTCTAGATTACTGATGGTGGAAGGTTAGAATAATTTGGCTAAAGTGATAGCACTTTGGCCTCAAGAGTAACTCAGATAGAGATTTAGATCTCCATTGCTATTTCTTGATTATGGAAGGAAGGCTAAATAACTATGTGCCAGAAGACTTAATAACTTGGATGTGGATCCTCTTAACCTCCTACTTTTCTCCTTTTATAGGATGAGGTTTCTAATTGAGTAGGAGGAAGTTAATAATTAGATAGGGGGATAAATTTTATATTTATGATGCTTTGTAATGGTTTTAAAGTAGGTTTATATTTAGGAAGAAGTTAATCATTTTTTATACATTTGGTAATGTTTTAAAGTAGATTAAAGACTTGACTATCAATAGTTAGGATAACCATCAATATTTAGGATGAGCATCAATGGTTGAGTGCCTAAAGGAAAATGGGTGAAAATAAGTTAAAAGGGTTGGGTTAAAGGGTTAGGTTAGTAATTTAGCAAATGGATGAGCTTAGTTAGCTAAGTAGTTAACAAGTCTTAGGGTCAGATAGGGATCCAAAGCATTTTGACATCTAAAAATGTTGTGTACAATTTTTGAGTGTCTACATTCTGTCCCTTTTTTTATGCAGCTTTGAATTAACAAGATGAAAAATAAAACCAAATTACTGGTCAAGGTCTGATTGCCTTGAGTATGGGAGGAGGTGTTCTCCCTCAAACTAAGAGTTGATGAGGTGAAAACAAAACTGAGTCAAGGTTTGATGAGTGGTAGATGGTGAGTCACAAGGTTGGTGACAAAAATGCTTGTTCATTTAAAACATAAACACATGCACAAAATGTGACTAAGTACGATAGTCAATATAATGTAAAGACTAAAGTTGCCAATGTTGGTAAAAAAATATCAGTAATAGAGGGATGTATGATAGGGGTAACTGGTCCACAACATTGGTCATAACTATTCAGATAGTTCTAATCAAGTCATCTAGATAGGGTCAATATTTGTCATAGGTATCTAGGGTAGGAAGTGCTCTCTTGAAAAACACAAATGGTTAGGTCATGCATGAGGTGTTGTAAAGTTCAAAAGTTTAACATGGTAAGGTTGGTTGGTTCAGTCAAGATGACCAAGTAGGGTCATCATAAAATATGTAAATAGTTTGGGTCAAAAATGACTAATGTCAAGGTGGACGTAGTCAAATGGGTGGGTAGGTATGGTTAGAGTATCTCTTGAAAGGTCAAGTTTTAAGCATTGTGGGTTATCTCCTAAAAGGTCATGTTCTAGGTATGGTGGTTTATCTCTAAAAGTGAGCACCTAGGTTGGGGACTAAGAAGTTTGAAAATGTTGGGGATCTTAACTATCAATGGTTAGGGGGTTTCCTTAGGGTCGACCATTGATGGTCACCCTAATCATCGATGGTCAAGGGGAAACCCTAAATAGCTGAGACATAAAAAATAAAAATGTAAAGTCATTTTTACCATTTGAATTTGTGACCTTGGTGATTGGTACTCTTGAGTTTATGTGTTTTTTCATTTGACATTGAGCTTGCTAAGGTTGAGAATTGTGAATGGTTGATTTTGTGTTGACTAGATGGAGGGTGGATGAGGGTGAAGCTGAGTGACTACATGAGGGCTCTGACCACATCAACAATCAAAAAATAAGGTAGGTGTCATTTTAAAATTGATAGGATAGGTGAATTTATGAGTTAAGTGTTTGTGTTGGGTAGGTTGGAGTGAGGTGGAAAGGGATTTGGAAATTGTTCGAGGCCATGATGCCCTAGTTTCATATTTGTGATGAAATTAGGTGATTTATTGGGTTAAATTGAGAGTGAGAGTGTTGGTTAGATGTGTAATGTGTTTTAGAGTAGTATTAGTCATTTTAATTTGTGATGTGAGGTGATTATGCATTGACAGCGGTAGGGGGTGGTGTCAGGGACATTGATTAGTTCATGGATGCTTTAGAAAGACTGGTGGTGGGCAATGTAGTGTGGAGGCTATTATGGGCTAGCTTAGGTGGGCCCAGTACAATTATCATAGTTTATCACTATAGAGTTAGAGATGGATATATGGGAGGTGGGATGGTGAGATTGAGATAATCCCATTCAATCAAGTTTGAAGGTAGTTTTGCCTCGTTTAGTGGATTCTACCAAATTTATCAAGATATAGGAGGGAGGACACAAAGTTCTTACTCCTAGAGTCACAACTTTAAGATGTTGTTTTAGATCATAAGGAGCTACCAAAAAGAGCCATGATAGATGATGTAGGTTTTACAGATGGTTATGTAGCATGGTATTAGGCCTAATATGTAATGATCAATTTTGGATGGGGTGACATGGGCTAGTAGCCTATGGATGTGGATCCTGTTAGGGTACTGATATAGGGTGGTGGCCAATATGGACATGTATAGGTATCAATTGTAGTATCACATGCTTAGATCACTAGAGTATAAGGATAAGTGACCACTTTATAGGGTTAGATTATCATTATACAAGGTTAGGTGGTGATGCTAATTGGAGAACATGATTAGGCAAGGATCTCTCTTGGGTTACTGACTAAAGATAGAGATAACTTGAGACAAAGGGTAGGAGTGGATATATCACTAGAAAGAGGACCATTTGATATGATTCTAATGACATGGTACTTTGATATGGTGGAGGAGTTGAGATATTACAAGGTGATAGTGCTGGCTCAGTTGCCATTGGAGATGAGGTATGGAGAGTATAGGGCCAACTGGGTAGGTGGTCCATCTATATATACTCTAGGATAGTGGGCCTTTATAGTGGGTTAAGTAGGGAAATTAGGGGGACCTTCACTAGATGGTAGTATAGGTGTAGATGCAGGTGAGGCTAGTGGAAGTGGTGCCCCAAGGGCTTGATATTTGAGATTATATGACGTATATGTTTTTGATTTTGATACCAACATACATGTTGATGACATGAGATGTAGACATGAGAGAGAAATTTATACATCATGACATGCATTTTTTATTGAGGATTGTAGACCCATTGGCATGTGTTAATTTTATTATGATGTATATGACGATAAGGTTCTATGATGATTATAGATGTTGATAGTTTTTTATGGTTATTATGTTTACTTAATGTTTTAAGATATTAATGGATGATGCTTATGAAATTCATGGTTCATTAGTTTAGTTATATGTGGTAATGTTTATGGTTGTTCATGATGTATGTTTTGTTATGAAATTATAAGTTGCTCATGCCCCATGCTCTATGAGATGATATATGGACTCATAGCTTAGGCATTGTGATGATGTTTATGGATGATATGCATGTGTTCATTGATGGATGTTGTTAGGTTGTGGAGCTAAAAGCTTCAACCTTTGCAAACTGAGGAACAGATGGTTGCTGAGTTCTACAGGAACCGGCGTCGGCAGCAGGACCGACGTCGGCAGAGACCAGTGCAGAAGGCCACCGGCGACGGCAGGAAGTCGGAAGACGTCGGCAGAACCAGACAAGCAGGGACCGACGTCGGTCGCCTGTGTGTTCCAGAACTGCTCGTTTCATGGACAGTTAGTTAAGTGAACAAAGAGTTTGCATGTTGAGACTAGTTAGAGTCTTGGGCTGCGAGGACAATTGTCTAAATTAAGAGTCTAAGTTATTGTTTGAGTTAGGGATCTATTTATAGACCCATTGGCATGTATTGTATAAGGCATGAGATAGAAAGGAAGAGTTCCTTCTAGTTGTAAGATCTGTGAGTTGCAGGTTGTTGCAAGCTCATTGGGGATCTACATGTAAGTTTGGTCTTTGAATTGCAGGTTGCAGGTTCATGAGAGATCAGCTTGAAGTGCTATAGAGTGCTTGATGTACCGGCAGGGTTATTACTGACTGGTTGGTGAGGTGAACACCAATTCTGTGTGTGAGTTGGTTGTTGGGACCGTTTTTGTGTAGGAGAGTGTGTGTGAGAAGAATTACTATACACTTGAGGTGTGGCGAATCTCTGTAAGGTGAAAGAGTGTGGCGGATCTTTGTTGTATTCTTTTCTGTTAGTGTTAATACAAGATAGTGTATTGTCTCTCATATTCTGTGCTATTGGTGAATTCTAGTTACTTGTGTTTCTGGTTATTTTCGCATATTCAATTGCTTATATTTGGTAATCGTACTGTGCTCTTTCTGAGGAGCAAGATCCCAACTAGTGGCATCAGAACATGTTTGTTGTTCTAGATTCCTGACAACTGGTATCAGAGCCTTGGTTGTAGGTTCTTAAGCTTGATACCAACAATTGGTATCAGAGCTTTTGGTTGGGATACTAACAGATTGGTGTAGATCTGGGTAGTGTGTTTTGATTACAGGTTACTCACAGGGTTTTTGTTTGAGTGGGAGTTGAGCAATGACAGAAAGCAGTCAACTACGAATGGAAAAGTTCAATGGCAAGAACTACCAATTATGGAGGATGCAGATTGAGGACTATCTGTATCAGAAAGATTTGTACTTACCGTTGGGTGGGGTTGCTAGCAAACCCTTGGATATGAAAGATGAAGAATGGGAGGTTCTTGATCGGAAGGCTCTGGGATCTGTTAGATTGAGTCTTGCATCATCTGTGATTTCCAGCTTATCACAGTGTAAGACAACGGTGGAGTTGATGGAATCTTTGGCAAATTTATATGAAAAACCCTCAGCTTCGAATAAGGTATTTCTTATGAAGCGTTTATTTAATTTGAAAATGTTGGAAGGTGGATCTGTTCATAGCCATCTTAGTGATTTCCATGGTTTAGTAAACCAGTTAAGTTCAGTCAATATTGTATTTGATGATGAAATAAGAGCTCTCTTAATCTTGTGTTCATTACCTGAAAGTTGGGAAGGTTTGGTAATGGCAGTTTCTAATACTGTGTCTCCTTCAAAAGTCCTAAAAGTGGATGATATTGTGAGTGTGATCTTGAACGAAGAGATACGCAGGAAAAGCACAGGTGAATCATCTGGAGATGCTTTGAGTGTTGAAGGAAGAGGAAGGCCAAGAGAGAAGATAGAGCGTGGGAGATCAAGGTCGAAGACGGGCAAGAGATCCAAGTCCAGGTATGGCAGAATAACCTGCTGGAAATGTGGAAAGCAAGGGCACTTAAAGAGAGATTGCAGATCGGGTACAGATCAGCATGAAGAACATGAAGAAGAAGCAGATGTTGCGAGTTACATTGCACAGGATGCTTTGATATGTTCTTTGGATAAAGTAGAATCTTGGGTATTAGATTCTGGTGCCTCTTTTCATGCATCCCCACATAGAGAATTTTTTCATGAGTATGTCCAGGGAGATTTTGGAGAAATTTGTGTAGGGGATGGTAAGCCTTGTCAGATTGTTGGCAAAGGCAAAGTGAAGCTGAAACTGTAGACAGGTAACACATGGGTGTTAAAGGAGGTCATGCACGTCCCAGTTCTGAAGCGAAATCTGATTTCTGTTAGAAGCTTGGGTGAAGAGGGTTGCACAGTAACTCTCACAGCGGACTCTTGGAAGGTTACCAAGGGTACACTTGTTGTAGCTAGAGGTAAGAAAGTAGGTACGCTTTATCTATCTACTTGTTTTACTGATTCTTCTTCTGGGTTATCTACTTTAGCTGTAGATTCAGAGATGTGGCTTGATAAGCTTGGTCACATAGATAAGAAGGAGATGCTGGTTCTTGAGTCAAATGATATGCTTTCAGATTTGGAAGGTATGGATCGTGATTTCTGTATGCAGAAGAAGAAGGTGAGGTTTCTTGAGGAATCCGATGTTAGTGACAAGAATAGGAAAGCCTTGGTTTTCAAGGAGAAAGTGACAGACAGAGTTCAGCACAAGATGCAGATGAATTCTGAGCAGAGCAAGGGTGATTTGGACAAGGGTTTGATCCAAAAGGAGCTCGCGGGAAAAAGTCAGGTCTCACAAGAAAAACACAGAGACCGACGTCGGCAGGGAGGCAGTTGCAGGGAACTGACATCGGTCGGCTGCAGACTGAGATGTGACCAGCATCGGTCACTGAGATGAATTTTGGGTGGACAGCAAGTTGTCACGGAGTCTCAAGCACCCATATGGAGGACTGAAGGTGTAAGTAAGTTCTTAAATTCATCATTTCCCTTCTTTACATTACTTGTTGCTCACTTATGGCATAGGACCAGGAAGTTATTGAAGAAGCAGAACAGGTAGATCCAGGAAACAGTGGGAGCTAGGCATGGATGAGGATGTGATTCCTTGGAGGAGAACCAAACAGGTGTTTTGGGTAGTGTGGCCAGCTGGAAGTAAGCACTGAGAGACGAATGGATGTTAAGGATGAAGAAGAGCGGAAATGGATACGTGAGATGGAAGATCAGGGTATTTGATCTTGTATTAGCTGCAGGGCAATGGAGGTTTGTTCATTGTGTTTCTCTTTACCAGATTGGATAGTATTAGCTACACTATCCTATTTTCTGTATAATGTGCTTGTTGCAGGGTTACATATACAGGTATTGCTGAACTAAAGGTAAAGCTAGTTCAGGTGTTTGTCATGGAGAATCTGGGAGCAGCAAGATTCTTTGGCAAGAGTGTGTTCTAGAGACATGGAAGGTCATGTGTTGACTTTGTTTCAGGATGATTGTGTGAAACCGGTTAGCATGCCGATGGTTGGACAGTTCTATGAACAGGGGTCTTGATTCACATAATGAGGTTGAGTGCATGGTATGTACTAAACCTGAGTTTTCCCAAGCAGTGGGAGTTATCACAAGTTGGAGTCAATCCGAGAAAAGTAATACTGAAGGGCAGTTCAGTGGGACCAGCAGCAGGTGCACATGCTATGCAGGGTCAAGTTCTTTTTCTACATGGTTGTAGATGCGGATGTGGCAGGTAATTTGGATGACAGGTTTTGCACCACAGATTTTGTGGTGGTTGGTCTTCAAGGGTGATTTTGAAGATGGATACATAGCCAAGGTAACAAACTAGACGGTGTACAGGTACATGTACAGGTTGCAGCTATTTATCTCCAAGTGGGAGATTGTTAGGTTGTGGAGCTAAAAGCTTCAACCTTTGCAAACTGAGGAACAGATGGTTGCTGAGTTCTACAGGAACCGGCGTTGGCAGCAGGACCGACGTCGGCAGAGACCAGTGCAGAAGGCCACCAGCGATGGCAGGAAGTCGGCCGATGTCGGCAAAACCAGACAAGCAGGGACCGACGTCGGTCACCTGTGTGTTCCAGAACTGCTCATTTCACAGATAGTTAGTTAAGTGAACAAAGAGTTTGCATGTTGAGACCAGTTAGAGTCTTGGGCTGCGAGGATAATTGTCTAAATTAAGAGTCTAAGTTATTGTTTGAGTTAGGGATCTATCTATAGACCCATTGGCATGTATTGTATAAGGCATGAGATAGAAAGGAAGAGTTCCTTCTAGTTGTAAGATCTGTGAGTTACAGGTTGTTGCAAGCTCATTGGGGATCTACATGTAAGTTTGGTCTTTGAATTGCAAGTTACAGGTTCATGAGAGATCAGCTTGAAGTGCTATAGAGTGCTTGATGTACCGGCAGGGTTATTACTGACTGGTTGGTGAGGTGAACACCAATTCTGTGTGTGAGTTGGTTGTTGGGACCGTTTTTGTGTAGGAGAGTGTGTGTGAGAAGAATTACTGTACACTTGAGGTGTGGCGAATCTCTGTAAGGTGAAAGAGTGTGGCGGCTCTTTTTTGTATTCTTTTCTGTTAGTGTTAATACAAGATAGTGTATTGTCTCTCATATTCTGTGCTATTGGTGAATTCTAGTTACTTGTGTTTCTGGTTATTTCCGCATATTCAATTGCTTATATTTGGTAATCATACTGTGCTCTTTCTGAGGAGCAAGATCCCAACTAGTGGCATCAGAGCATGTTTGTTGTTCTAGATTCCTGACAGATGTGATGTTGATGATCATGGTTGATTTTATGATTCTATATGATAATGTGATGAGGGAATTTGAAAAATTATTGTGATGAGATGTTTTGATCTTATGATGAATATTTAAACATGTGTAATTTTTAGGTGATGTTTGGGTTTATACATAGTGGATGATGTGTTTGTTCATAGATATTTTCTTGGACATGTGATTGATGGTTTTGATTATGGTTTGTTTGATGATGTTTGGCTATATGATGATGTGGTTCATAGAGATGATTTTATATGGTGATGTGGGTCATAGATAGGAGTAGGGATATGTGATAGATGATTTAGCCATAGTTGTTTAAGATGTGATGTGCTAATGTTTTGAATTATTATTATGTTTGTGTAAGTAATGATAGGGCATGATCTATGATGTTTATTGATATGATGTGGTTTATGTTATGATAAATTATTATTATTTTGATGATAATGATGTGATGATGGGATTGTTGATGTTTTATGGTTTTGATGTTTTGTTCATGAATAAGATGTAGTTGATGGATATGGTTCATAATGGTATGATGTATATGGATTACTACATTGATGAGAATGATGTTTGGAATGTTTTGATATGATATGTGATATGGGGATATGATGAAAGCACATAAAGTAGGTTTAGATAACATAGTAAATGTGGAAAAGAGAGAAGAATCATGAGACATGTTTACATGAAATAATGAATAGAGGGTAAGAAAAAGGCATGATGTGTTCATTAGTAAGGGACTAACAAAACCAAATTTGGATTGGCTTAATGAAAATAAGCCTTTTGAAGGCATCACATGAGCATGATTGCCCCTTATATAGGTGATCAAAGAACCATAATAGACAAGTCCATGTCTTAATATAATGTGTAGACTAATCAATGTGGGAAGTCTACTAATGCCATATGTAAAAGCTAATTGAATCTCCTTTGCTTTGATTTTGACATAGAGTTATTTGTTGCTTTTGTTGTTTTGATAGGTTGGTGAAGTTGATTGATGTGAGAATCTTCAAATGTTATTTTGGCAAGCTTAACTTAGCCATCCTTAAAAAGAGTGGTCTAAAGTTGGATTTTTTATAGCTATCCTTCAAGGGAGAATTCTATCTTTAAGTAATTTAGTTGTTGGGCAACTGTCCTTCAAGGGTGAAGTCTATAATGTTAGAGACATGGTCCCAAGATTTTTTGGGATCCCAATTTGATTTTGAATGCTAGTTTTAGACATTGACAAGTCTATTTAGGCTTAGAGATAAATATTTATGGATACAATACTTTTAGCACAAAAGGTTAATGATAGGTAAAGGAATGTGGTTTTAGAGATGACTGATTATGGGATTTGATTTGATGAAAGATGAAAAGTATCCATGAGGACCATGCTAGAGGTAGAACTGTGGTATCCATGCTTAGGATTAGGCTATAACTATGATGGATAATCACATGGTCTTATGTGGTAATTAATTTTCCCCAAGAGGACTTGGGTGAACATGTAAGGAAAGTGAAAATCTCATAAACCAATGGACAAGCTTAAGTTGGACCCAAAGTTGAATGTGATTTTAATTTAACAAAAGAAAGGATGTAAATTCAAAGCATTGAGAGGCTCATGCTTTGGTTTGCCTTCGAGAGAAGATAAATGATAAGCTCTTGATCTATACTTATGGGTTATGATGTAGGGTCCAATCCAATTGAAAGCAAACTTATCTCTTTTTATTTTCTCCATATTAGTTACATGTTGGTTTTCCTTAAGGATGAGGTCTTCAATATTGAATTATCATTATTTCAAAAGTTTTTTGTATGCATTCTTGATTAATTATTGATATACATGGAGTTGATTAAGTGTTGTGAGGTGATTTTCATCAAGTAGCTCAAGTCAAGCGAGATGTTCTTAATGATAATCACTCTTATAAAAGATCTTGTGCAAAGATATGTGAAGAGAAGGAATCTAGAATTTGAGAGGCAAGACTTCCTTTGATCTAAAGATGAGAGAGAAAGGGGTAGCACCCATAGAGGTTTGAATGCTAGTGTGATAGGCCCATAAAATGAAAGTGATATGCAGGTGCCAATCCCAACCAAAAGCACTTAATACTTTGGTTAACATTTTTTAAGGGTTTTGTTAGAGGCTTCTACCTATCCATTTGCTTGGGGATGATAGGGCGAAGAAAATATCAACTTGATGCCAAAAGTGTCTTAAAGACCTTAAACTTTATTATTTTTAAAATATTTTTCATTATCAGTGATGATCTTATGGGGAATACTAAAGTGGCAAATGATATGGTGATTGATGAAATCAACAATCTTTTTAGCTTTGGTCAAGATAAGAGGGAGGGATTCCACCCACTTGGTGAAATATTTGATAGTGGTAATGATGGATTGGTGTCATTATGAATAATGAGGATTGATTTCCCCAATAAGGTCAAAACCCCATTATGAGAAGGGCTAATAGTCTGTGGATACTCGAAGGCCATGGGCAAGTGCGTGATGTAAATTAGTGTGCTATTAACATTTGATACACTTCTTTACATAATCATAATAATCCTAATTGAGGGTGGGACAATAGTAGAAAAAGAAAAGGATATGTTTAGTGATATCTAAGCCACTAAAGTGTCCTTTACAGATTCCAGCATGTGTTTCTTTGATATCATGGGAAGCTTCATAACTACGTAGACAATAGAGAAGGAGGACATTAAATACACAGTTATAAAGGATTCCCCTTAGTATGGTGTAATGAGAGGTACTATAAACAAAGGATATTCAAGATTTACTTGAAAGGTTGGGAGGAACAATGCTAAGGTTAAGGTAGTTAAAAGTTTGGTCATACCAAATATCAGAAGGAGATGCTTCCACACTATAAATGGTGGGAAGGTCAGAACTAATATATAAGAGTTTGATAAATCAATGGATGGTGAAAAATAGTTTATATTTGATAGGTTGAGATGGAATTTAGGAAGGAAGGGAAGCCATTATGTCCATGAACTTATTGGTAGATCATGGAACATACTGGATAAGGTGGTCATTGAATGATGCTAAGAGTACATCTACAAGTTAATTGTACTTTAGTAAGACATCATGCTTACATTGATAAGATAGATTGACCTAGTTGATCACAAGTTAGGAGTCACCAAAGATAATGATTGTCTTGACTCCCAAGGTTAGAGTAATTTGGATACCTATGACTAGGGCTTTATACTCGACCACATTATTGGTACATTTAAAATCACGTTTAAAGGAAAGGGGAAGAGGTTCACCATTAAGGGGAATGGGAATAACTCTATCACCACCACCACATTGACATTTGGAGCCATAAAAAACATGGTCATTTGATAAGTGGGTTCTTCCTAAGAAAGAGTTGTGATGGACTCGTCTGGAAAGGCAAGAGGAAGTGGTTAATTGTCTGGTAGAGGAATTTTGGCCAATTGATTAGTGATGAATTTCCATTTAATGGAATTTTGATGAAATAACTTAAGATCAAACTCAGCTAGGAGCATGATCCACTTATCCATATGCTAGTTTTAGTATGGTTTAGAGTGCATGTATTTGAGTGGTTTGTTGTTAGTGATGACATAGGTTTTATGATTAAGAAGGTAATGATGAAGTTTGGAGACCACAAAGACTAAGGTGAGGTAAAGTTTCTCAAGATGAGTATATCATGTCTCATACTCTATAAGTGTGTGGCTAATGTAGTAAAAAAATTTCTCTTTGTTCTATTAATCATGATGAGTGAGCATTGCCCCTAAGGAATGGTTTGTGGTGGATATATAAAAGTAGAAGGGTTGGTATTCTCTGGGAAGGATGAGGATAAGTGGAGAGAGAAGGTACTTATTTATTGAATTAAAGGCTTGTTGATGGTCCTTGGTCCACTTAAAAGAGGTGTATGTCTTAAAGAGATGGTGAAAGTGTTGACATCTATCTGATAACTAGAGATGAAGTGATGAATGGATTGAAGTTTCCTCTTCAGGCTATGGAGTTGCTTAAGGTTAGCAGGAGGAGGTATCTCCAAGATTGCTTTGACTTTGGCAAGGTCTATTTTGATTCCTTAAAGAGAGATAATAAATCCAATATGCTTTCTTGATAAGACCCCAAAAATACATTTCTTAGGGTTAAACTTGACATGATAATGGATTAGTCAATCAAATATGATCTCACAAATAGCTAGGTGATCCTTCTAGTGTTTGGATTTCCCAAAGAAATTATCCACATAGTCATTTATAATTTTATGGATGAGGTCATGAAAAATATAGGTCATGGCATGCTAATAGGTTTCTCTAATGTTATTTAGATCAAAAGGCATGACCCTATAATAGAAGGTTCCCCATGGGGTGATAAAAGAAGTTTTATACTAATCATTTGGAGTAATCAAGATCTGATTATATCCTAAGAAACCATCCATGAGAGATAACATTTCATGGCCAGATATAAGATCAACAAGTTGGTCGATGTTTGACAAAGGAAAGTCATCATTTTGGCAAGAGAGGTTGAGGTCACGAAAGTCAATGTAGAGGTGAAATCCCCTATGGGTTTGGTGATATAAACAATGTTAGAAACCCATTATGGATATTCAATTGGTTGGATGAAATTCATAGATAAAAGACATTTAAATTCTTCTTTAATAATAAGGGCTATGCGAGGATGCATCCTATAAAGCTTTTTCCATGTTGACTTAACCTCAAGATGGGTGATAATGTTTTGAAGGGAAATAAAAGGTTAAATTATGAGAATATCCTAATATGAACAAACAAACACTATGCTCTGATCATGAAGGAAATAAGGGTAATCTTGTTGCTCCATGGAATTTAAGGATTGGCTGATTTTGATGATACAAGGGTTATATTGAGTACCAAAGTTGACAGGGATAGTGGATTCATTTAGCATGGTTTAGTTCTTAGGACGAAGGGATTTATGGATAAAATAATCCCCCATATTGAGGTAGGTGAGAATAGAATCATCATCCTAACATGGGATGGTGTTGATAGTATGAGAATCTCTCTCTATCTTTTTAGGATGGATGAGAGGAAGGGTTTTAGTTTAACTTTCCTTTTGATAGGTTAGAGGGCCCAAGCTAATGGTATTAACAAAAAAAAGTTAGATGGGATGATATCAAAGTCTTCAGTCTTTGAGGGAGATGGGGTTGGTGAGGATGGAACATCCTCGTGAATGGTGGTGATGGGTTTTGGTGAGGTGGGTTCATCTGGTGGTATGAACCCAAGGCAAAATAACTCATGAGGTTTTTGAGTTTTGATTATGGGTAGCTTGTGAGGTCCCTATTCATAAAGACTAAGACCAAACCCCTTGTAAGCACACCTATAAAGGTAAGATTTTTAAAAGGTAGGTTTTTTGAGATAAGAGAAGAAATAGGTGAATGGTCAGATAGATAAGGTGGTGGCAGAAGTAGGAAGTGGTTGATCAAGTCCCCCATAGAGGAAATTTGTTTTATGGTTGGGGAGCTTGAAAGGGACAATGGTTCTAATGTTGGGATCATAGGAAGGGTCATGTTTGAGGTTCCCATACTCTTGTAGAGTAGGGAAATCATCTAAGGTTAAAGGGTGATATTCCCCAAGGGAGAGATGTTGGAAGGTGGGTTCTAAAGGCTCCTATATGGGGATCAAGGAAGAAGGGATATATGAGCTATTGGAATATTCATCAATCATATGGGTGGGAGTGTTGTTGGTTTTGGTTTATGGTGAGATAGTGTTACTAGTATTTTATGGTGAGGTGGATAAAGGAGGAATAAGAAAATCATTATGATGATATATTATATTGCAAAAGGCAAAAGTACTAGGGTCAGATTTGATGGTAACAACTTAACCTTTGTGCTCAAATTTGACACATAAATGTAAGGTATAAGGGACACAAATTATGGCATAGATATAAGGGCATATGAGTAATACATTATATTATAACTCTACCTATATAATGTAAAATAAGTTTGGAATGGTGTGAGGTCCCAAGCAGATATGGAGGAAAACTGTCCCCAAGGTAGTGGCCATGGTATCATTAAAGGAAAGAAGAACCATTGTACTTTTTGACATGATGTTCTTAGGTAGTTAAAGTTGGTCATAATCATGGGAGGCAATAATTTTGATGCTATATCATCCATCAATCATTACCATTTTGATGTAGGTATTATTGATGCACATAGTAATAAAGAGGGGAGGATCAGAATCCTTTAGATGAATAAGAGTTATTTTAGAATCCTAAAAGATGATGAAGGCAAAAAGTTAGAGGGTTCCAAAAAAGGGTGAAAGAGGTTGAGGGTCATCTATTTGAACCTATATAGATGTAGAGCCTCTATCAATTCCTAATGATGGTGGGGTGAGGTGTTGATTAGTTTATAATGTCTCATTTTCATTGGTGTCCGGTGAAGTTGTTTCAACATGATATGTTAGATGGATTCAAAAGTGTTGGAGAGAGAGGGTCTTAAAATGGACACTTTAGGTTTAGGTGGTTATGAAAGTGAGGGTAAAGGTGTTTGGTTTTGGTTGATGGGCTAAGGGGTTGAAGGGTATGTCCATGAAATAAACACTTTCGCTTTTCCCTTGTCCTTCTATTGGGCCTAACATTGGGTAACCATATGAATAGTGTGGATGGGGAGATTTATTGGGTTTGATGGTTGCTTCAGTTCCTCTTCATCACTCTTGGGTAAGAGTGGGGGAGTAGATAAATGTTAGATAGGTTGAGTTAATGGTTGGATTGGTAATGGGGGTAAGAGAGGCTCATCTAATAATATATCATCCTCATCATATAAGATATGAACAAGTTATTGGAGAGATTTATAATTCTCTATGTCATGTCTCAGTATCTTATGGTATTCACAAATCAAGTTATCATTGAACCAAGAGGGTTTGGTATTAGAAGGGTATAATGGTTTTATAGTTGGTAAGATAATGGAAGAAGTTTGAAACAACCTTTTTAGGATGGTTGAATAAGATTCATTCAAAGGTGTTAGAGGTGATGGGTTTATAGTTTTAGGGATGAAAGCCTTCTTAGAAGTAGTTTTCACCTTAGAAGTTATAGGTGGTTGAATGGTTTTATTTTGTGGTTGGGATTGCTTATTTATGGTTGGATTTAGGGTAAATGATTTGAGAGTGGAAGACTTGGATGATCAAGGGTTGGATATAGGTGGGAAAGTAAAGGTAGATAGGTTAGTTAAGAATGATGGAGAACTAGATGGTTTGATGGATGTAGGCATAGGTAGAGAAAGGGGGATGGTTTACTAGAGGAAGAATAGGTAGTTGGGATGGTAGAATGATGGGGTCCTAAGATAGAAGGTAGGTGGGAAGGAGGTGGTATGGGTCTAGTTTGAGGTAGAGGTTTGGGTAAATCTACCTTATGAATTGGTTTATTAGGGGTTTATTTGGTGGACTAGATGGGGTTAAGTCCAAATTCAAAGAAGGGTCAGTAGGACTAGGTGTGGGAAGAAGTCTTAGTTTCTTGATAGGTTTTGTAAGAGAGGAATAAGGTGATTTATCAATGCTAAATGTAGGTGGTTAGGATGGTTCACTTATGGTTTTGGAAAAAGAGGTATTTGATGTAGAGGTAATAATGGGTTTAAGGGTGGATTCAAGTGAGGTTGAGGATTCATATTTGTTTTGGAAAGGGAGCCCAAGATGATGCTAAAAGGTGGCTCTATCAAAGTTGGGTTAAGAAGTGAACTCTAAACTTTGGACTAGTCAAGCAAAGTGCTTGTATATGGGTTTAGTTCCTTGGTCATTGGTTTCAAATATTAAGCCCATAGGTGGAGGAGAGGGAATCTCTCCATTTTTGTTCTTGATGGAAGATTCCAAACTTGGTAGTTGGGTGGATGAGGCAATCTCTTATTTTGGGTTGGTTTCCAATAGGAGAATGGATGGTTCTATGATGGGGGAGGTAGGTGTGGTGTCCTCAAGGGAAGGAATGGATATGGTTACTTCCTTTATTTGGGTGTCCAAAGGAATGGAGGGTAGTTCTACCACTTGAATGGGTAGAGTGGAAGAGGAATAAATAGTTAAAGAAAAGGTTGTCTCCTTTGGTATTTGCATCAAAAAAGAGTTAGATAAACCTAAGGTCTCATAAAGTGAAGAGAGAGGGGTGGTTGATTCCTTAATTTGGGTATCCAAAGGAATATGAGGTGAGTTCACCACTTCCATAAGTGAAATGGAGGAAGAGGTGGTTGAGGTAATGGTCTCTTCAACAATGGGCTTACTAATGATAATGTTGATGGTATATGCCTTATGAGAGTGAGATGATTCAGGTGTGTTGTCGTGGTGATGGGTAGAAGGAGCATGATTAGGAAAAGGTTTGCAAAAGATGTTAAGGGATTTATTAGGAGGTGCATTGGGATTATAAAATGTAAGTTATCCACTATTAATTAAGCTTTGGACAAGAATTTTAAAGGTTTTTTCATCTACTAATGTCATGTCTTATAACTCGATAGAAGGCACAATGGTCATTTTGGTTGTACCAACTAGGCATGGGGTGAGCAGCATCAAATTATTGGGGTGGTTTGATAGGTGGAAGTTAGATGAGGTTATATTTGATTAATTTGTCCAAAAATAAAGCATAAGAGTCCCCTATGGGGGTATATTATTTTCGAGGAGCTTAGTCTTGGTTTTGGTTTTATTGGTAGGAAGGGTTGGAAGAATTGGTTTGATGGGGTTGGTTGATAGTTGGTGGTAGAGTAGTTTTTAGGACCATTAAGTTTGCATATGATTTTGTTTTGGTAGTGGGATGGTTAGATTGGTTATTGGTTTTGGTGGAAGAAGGGTCATTAGATTTAAAATTAGAATTCTTATTCTATAGTTTCAATTTCCCTTCATCAATGGCTCAGTTTTCAAGTTTACATGCCATGGTGAATGCCTCATCAAAAGTTCTAAAAGTTTGGACTTGAGGAGTGGGGGAAATATCATTGGCACAAGATTGAGATAATATCTCAATAAAATTAGGCTGGTGTAAGGAGAAATAAATTTGGTTAATGAGACCTCTCCATCTCGATACGAAATTGACAATTGATTCCTCATCAAATTGCCTAATAGAATAGAGGTCAGTAATAGAAAAAATTTTAGATATATTTACTGAGAAATGATCTAAGAAGATTTGGGTTAGTTGGGAGAAGGAAAAGATGGAGTGCTTGGTGAGAAAACTATACCAATCAAGGTCTGGTCTTAATAAATACATGGGGAAGGTACAAAGGAGGAGAGCATCATCAAATGCTATCAGATAACAAGAATGATAAAATGCTCTTAAATGTTGTTGGGGGTCCTCCTTGCCTTGAAATTTAGAAAACTTGGGTAATTCCTATTGAGGAGGATAATAATGGATAGGAATGGATGGATGAATATGTTCATTATAGAATTGATAATAGGATAAAAGGTTATGAGACCTAGAGATAGATGACTCCAGGTTGGTCATTTTATCTATTAACATCTTGACCAAATCTGTTTGAGTTTGGGAAGTTGCATAATTAGGTGGTAATATTTGTTGAGGTTGGGTGGCAATAATGTATGGATAATTGATAGAGGGTGCTGAAGAAGCCACATATTGGTAAGAGATCATAGGAGGTTAGGTTGATGCCACATAAGGGTTGATTGGCACAAATGGTTGGGTGGAAGGTGTTATATATCCTTGTGGGTTAGAACATATTGGTAGGATGTCATGGACACTTATTGGGGGATAATATGGGTTTATTTAGAGGTATGTTTGGGTTTGTGGATGGTAGTATGGATGTATATTGGGTTGGAGGTATGAAAGTGTTAATTGGTTATTGGTGGGTGGTAACTCTAGTGCTAATAGGTGAAAGTGTTTGAGGTATGTAAAGTACCAAACTCTAAAGTGGGGTAGAAATTAGTGGGTTGGTTGAACTAAGGGAAACGGTAGAAATATGGGTAGAATATACCCCCATAGTAGGATTATAGGTAATAAGAGGTAAAGTTGATCGAATGTTAGAGGTATTGGTTGGGGTAGTAGGTGTTTTTTTATTGGTTGGGATGCTGGATGGAGTTTGGGGAGTGGTAATAGGTTGGATATTTGAATAAGAAGAGGCTTGGGTGAGTATAGGTTGGGTTGAGGTGGCACACACTAGAAGATGGTGAGGCATACCATAGGGAGGATCCATAGAAGGAACCCAAGTAAAAGGGGTACGATTAGATAAGGTGTTTATGTAATGTTGAAGACATGTAGGGTTGTTATCAAGGAAGGTAGAAAATTTTTCATCACCTTCAAAAACAATCCAAGGCTTGGTAGGAGGGGGAGAAAAATAAGGGGAAACCTCAACATCAAAAGTATACTCCATGGAGGAAGAAGAAGAAGGTGGTTGTTAGCTGGTTTGATTCCTCAGTTGTTGTATATTAAAGACCATGAGAGGAATAGAAAAGAAATAACAAAACTCACACCTCAAACACAAAGCAAGCTAAAGGAAATGATCTCAAGGAATCAAACATACACTAAAGTGTGTTTAACAACTTAGGATTTTAAAAAAATAACTTTTGGCTTATGCTGTAGAAAGTGTGAAGAAGAAATTTGGTTTGTAGATCAGGTACTAAAGAAGAAATCTAAGGTTGGTTTTAGGTTGTGTTCAGGTGCTCAAGAGTGAAAAAATATATTGGTCTTTAGTACGTGGCTTGATATTGGGGCCTACCCCCTCACTTCACACACTACAATGATAAGGGTATCGGGTGCTTAACCAAGATATACTAAATTTTAGAGTTTATACTCACCTAGAGAGATGAGTTGGTTCTCCCCTCAGTAATGACCTCCAAGTAAGATTGCTGTAAAAGGGTAAGGTTTCATGATACGTGATGAAATCCTAGTTGGGCCTTGTCTCAAGTTTATTTTGATGTGTTGATTGGTTATGTGGTTTAAAAAAGTGTGTGATGCAAGAGTGAAAGCTATGAATTATTACTTTGTTTTTAAGTTACTAGATAAACTAAAATAAACAAGCAATCAATGTATGTAAAAGGTTTATTTTAAGCCCAAAAGAAATTTCAGATTTTGTTAGATGACAAAATAATAAAGGAATAAAAAGGGATGTTAGGTCCCACTAGGTATACCAAAATGTTTCTCTTAATTTTTTCTCATGACTTAATTTGGATGCAAGTAAGACACTAGTAAAAGGGGTGTGTAAAAGAATACCTAGTAAAAGTACATAGTGATCCACATGATGATGGGAACTCTTTATCTTGGAAGGAATAACCTATAGATAAGAAAGACACTAGATAAGGGGTTGTTAGCACAATAATTGAGTGGATTACCTAGCATGAGCTAGATCCAAGAAGCATATGCTTGCTAGGAGGTTGTCAATCCACTATTGATAACAATTAAGTTTTAGATTAAGGTAAAAATAGGTTTTGAAGGAACCCCGAAACCCTGAACAAGGAGAAAGATAAACATTAAAGCACAACCAGGTTAACACAAGAACTTGATAACAAAAAAGAGCCAAAACCAGGTTTTACATGGACTTGTAACCAACAGATAAGAACAAGAAAAAATAGCTGTCAAAACACTGATCTAAAAGAAAACAAAGCTTCCAGATCCGTAACCAGCAAACCAAAAAAAGACCGGTTTACTACCCCCAAAAACCAATCAGCAGAAAGGAACTTTGGATGAATCTTTTAAATTCAGATTTTTCTTTTTGCATGATCAAAGATTCATTTCAAGAGGAGGGACCAAAGGCTTAGACTTCTTTCTTCTGACTACAGTCTAGCCATCTTCAACCTTAGCTGCCTCAGCAACCCATGCCTCAGAAGACAAAGATCTTTGGCCACCAATAGGCATAAACTCCTTGTGACAGTCTAACACAGTCTGGCTCTTTGAAAGATCCTCCAGAATAGGGGATGAGATCGCCATCTCCTCCTCAGGCTCAGCTATATTATTAACTATATCCTCCTCAGAGGCTTCATTTGATTGATTCTCCAGTGAATCCTCTTCATCTTCCGATTCGGATTGTACCCTTTCCTCATTCTCAGTTTTGGAATCTGTTGTTGTCTCCAAAGGTAGTTTGTCTGTGCTATGTTTAGAGAAATCCTTTAGCCACCAAGAAGGTGAACGTCTGGGATTATTTTTCCCAGCATCACAATGGGCAGCAAAATGTCCCATCTGGTAACACTTCCTACACCTGAAAGGAATCCCCTCATAATCCAAGATTTGTGTCCAGGTACCCCTTGGGGAATCAATGCATATCGCCTCAGGAAGGCCCTTTGAAACATCCAGAACAGCCAGAAATCGTGCACAAGTCGAATGGGGGCTCTTCATGCAGTCATCTTCATACAGAAACTCCCCTATAACATTTCCAATGGTTTTATAAACTGCCTCTTGCCACAAATGTATCAGAAGATAAGGGAGCTGTACCCATATAGGGATCTTGTTAAAAGATTCTGAGAGAGGATTAAAATCCTTGTGCCAAGGTTTGGCCAAAAGAGGAAACCTGCCCTGCCAAGAAAAATTATTATGGCACAATATAGACTGCTTATCTTCAGGACTTTGAAATATTACTATAAAAAAACCCCTGGCATAGGTCTGGATTTGACCGTCTTTAATATGCAGCCAACTCTTAGCAATCCAATTCTGTAGATCTACAAACGAGGGCCAGAAACCATAGAAACAGAAAATGGCAGCACAAGAGGAAAACCGTTTTTCTTCTTGGAAGATATATTCTGCTAATTCAAGGTCTAGAGTTACCCTAATAGGTTTTAAGGCACTTACAGGCAAAACGTGGGTAGGTATAGGTGTTGTATGAGGCCGAGCATCATGAATTTTTGCTTCGAAGGCCGCCACATCCGCATAGGACTGTCCCCCTGGTCCATGCCCTAAACCAGGATCAAAGGCCGGACACACAGCTATGGTTTCTTTAATCCCCATAGTAGGAATCCCTTTCCCTTTACTTGCAGTAAGAACCTCCTCCATAACAGTAACCACAGCCTCGCCGTCTGCTCGGCACACTGCACCTGATTTCAAATTTGGGTTTGCGCGCGCAAAACTCAGAGCCGCAGCCATCGCAAATGATATATGATTTGTTTATTTTTAATATAACCCTGATAACAATTAAGTTGATTTAAATGAAAAATAATAATAATTGCATTCAATAACATGAAATTAAATGCATGCAAGAAGAAGAAAGTAAAATGCTTGTTCAAATAAAATGACTAAATGTAGTAAAAGCGGATCAATACTCATGCTAAGATAGTTGGGGTTAGGTCCAAAAAATTAGGGAAGGCTATGTGAATAGGTAGGAACACATAAAATAAGGTTTGGTCAGGGTTAAGGGGCTGAAAATAACTTATTATTTTATGCCATAGTGACCTTCAGTGGTTGGGTGAACTGTTGGTGGTTGGGCTGACCGTCAATGGTTGAGGTGATCGTTGGTGGTTGGGTTAACCATTGATGGTTACCTTTATTTTTCTATAAGTGATCAAAAGTGAATTATAGATTAGATAAATGGTCAGGTGGGGATTTAAATATGGGTTTGGTCAGAGATGGAAATCTAGGAGATAAGTCTGATTAGGTCAAGAGGGTTAGAGATGAAGTAAAACAAAGAAATAAGTACAAAGTTACCTATAACTTACTATATTGTTGATGGTGGAAGGCTGGAGTAATTTGGCCAGAGTGACACTACTTTGGCCCCGAGAGAAACTCAAATAGAGGTTCAAATCTCCATTATTGTTTCTTGATTTATGAAGGAAGGCTAGACACCTATGTGCCATAAGATTTAATAACTTGGGTGTGGATCCTCTTTACCTCCTACTCTTCTCCTTTTATAGGATGAGGTTACTAATTAAGTAAGAGGATATTACTAATTAGATAGGGGGATAAAGTTTCTATTTATGATTATTTGTAATGGTTTTAAAGCAAGTTTCTATTTTGG
This sequence comes from Torreya grandis, assembly GCA_037957365.1. NCBI lineage: Eukaryota > Viridiplantae > Streptophyta > Pinopsida > Cupressales > Taxaceae > Torreya > Torreya grandis. Next base: position 1,228,388 of record JARHVA010005016.1, read on the forward strand.
AGGAAGTTTCTCATTTCATACACAGTTGGTAATGCATTAAAGCAGGTTAAAGACCTGGTTGTCGACGGTTAGACTAACTGTCAACGATTAGGCTAACTATCAATGGTTAGGCTAACCATCAATGGTTGAGTGCCTAGAGGACAATGGGTGAAGATAAGTTAAAAAGGGGTGGGTTAATGAGTTGGGTTATTAATTTAGTAAATGGATGAGCTTAGTTAGCTTAGTAGTTAACAAATCTCAAGGTCAAATAGGGATCCAAAGAATTTTGAGATCTAAAATTATTGTGTGTAGTTTTCGAGTGTCTATACCTATAAACATTTTTGTGTCAAGAACATTGTATATTAAAGGGTCAAAAATTATGGATTCAAACCTAAGGATTAAAATTTGAATGTTATTTTATTCATTTTTAATCTTAATAAGGTTTAGGGTGACAAAGATGGAACATAGATAACCTAGGTGATCAGTGTTGACCATGAGGTTTGAAGCAATGGTTTGATATCATTTAGATGTCAAATTATGTAGATTAAATGCTTTAGAGATATGGAAAACAAGTTGGGATTTGTTTTGAGCTCATAGAATTTATGGAATTAAAACATGAGGCACATACATTGGTTGAAGGATTTTGGTAGTGGATTTGGCAACAACACTAGTCATGTTTAATTTTTTTAGAGTCGCCAAATGAATTAGACAAGGTTGGCAGCATGATATTGATAGTTTGATATCCAATGTGATTGAAACATGTAGTAAATATAATTATTATAGATTTAAATGTATTTTCATTTGATTCATTTCCATTCTTTGGTAAGCTCTAGGTGGAAGTGGCATTATAGAAGTGAGAATAACATTTGGAAAATCTTGGAAACTTAGAAAATTGATAAGATTTTGAGATTTATCACTTTTAGTATATGTCTCCGTATGGTTTAGATTATTTAAAGGACATTATAAAATCATGCAAGAAGGAGTTTTATGATGTTTAAGCATGTAGTTGGTTATAGTTTCATCAGGAAAATGGTGCATAAATTGATTGTGTATTATTATTTGTTTAAAAATAATTAAGATGCATGCATTAGTGTTTCTAATTTTATGAGATTGTTGAGCATAGATGAATTTCAAGTTATGGGTTATCTAACATTTGAGAAAGACATGGGTTTTGTTTGATCACTGGTAATCTTGGAATAATAATTGAAAATTTCAAGTTTGTTTTGTTTCAGAGTGATATTTGGTTTTCAAAAGGATAATATGGGAGTTTTGTTGTTAGCTAGTGAATATTGGATAAAATAAGTTACATGAATGAGTTTTTTTAATTTTATATTGGTTTTTATATAAGTATGTTTCTATCAGTTTTGATTGGAAATGTTAATGACAATTTTGATATAAGAGCCACTTGTTGATTTTGTTTTAATCAGTATTGGGGTTTGGGTTTTGTCTGGTTAGTTTCAAAAAATTTAATAGTAAAGAGATACCAAATAACAAATGTGTGCTTCATGTTATTTCTTTCTTCATAGATATGGCATATTCTATTTGGTTTGGTTGGAAAATTTTAGATGGTAAATTAATATGATAAAGAATGTTGTGTGAATGAGTTGGGTTTTCAAGATATAAGTTTGTTGTCATTATGTTTAAGTTGATAATAGTTTTGATGTTATGAGGTTCATTTTTGGTTAATTTTGAAATATTTATGACAAATAGATATGACATTTGGGTACTCTATGTTATTTTATTTTAGAGAATTATCTGGATTCTCAGTTTTGAGTTATGACAGTTCTATTTATTTGGGATTATCTACAACAAATAAATATGGCAAATAGGTTTGTATGAGACTTTTGGTTTTTAGTTATAAGTTTGATTTTTTTTTGGTATAAGCTAAAGTTGGTAAACTTTTATGAATTAGAAAATGCACACAAAAACCTTAGATGCTTGTTTGTATTCAGTTAGACATTTCTGGGATGAGGAAAGTTTTTAGATTTGACCTGGTTATATTTTATACATGGATATGAGGAGGTTATATTTATTTAATTAGACAATGTTTTTATTCAATATATTTTTATTAATAATCAAATTCAAACATACAAATTTGAATTCCTGTACTGTATCAATTGATAGTGTTATTTCAATATCAATTTATAAATGAAATTAGTAAGATCTTCAGTAGATTTTGTTTATTCATATGGTATTCAAGTAGATTATTGTTTATTTTGAATTCATGGGAAACCCTTGTCCATTTATAAAAATAATGTTGTTTATTTAGAATGTGTTGATGAGTTTATTTTTTAAATTAAAATCTTTTTTTTTAAATTTATGATATAGTTTTATATGGATTTAATATATGGTTGAGAATAGTTTCATTACAAGCAAGCAATAAAGGTTTTTAATTTGTTTTATCTTTACTAAATGTTAGGTTAGACACCTCCTCAATATAATAATTCTCATGGTTTTTGGCTTATCTTTTTCATTGATGTCAAAAGGGTGCATTGTATAAAGGCATAATGGTCATTAATGTCAAAGGTCTATCTGGTCAAGTGCTTGAGAATGATAGTGGTATAAAGAGAGTGTTGTCATGACAAATAAGTGTGTGGTCATGAGAGTTATCATGAATATTATGATCATGGAAGGTACAAGTGCATGTAAGAAAGATGTCAAATCATATGAAGCTTGGTCATGTGAGTTTAGGTTTGTATGAGGTTCTGGAAGATTGTTGTCATTAGAAAGAGAATGGTGTAGTATACTTGTTTGATGTTTTGTTAAGATCATCACATGGAAATAACATGTCAAGGTGTCAAGTGCATTGGAAGCTTAAGCCTAGTCATGGCATGGTGAAGGTATGAAGTGGTGGCATGGTGAGGTGAGTGATCTCAGGAATGTGAGAGGTTGTGTTAGCATGAGAATAAAGTGTATAATCATCCATAAGAGTCTCAAGGTGAGCCTATAGGGGTAATACCTTTAGATCAAGTCTACACATAGACCACTCCTAGACCCTACTTGTCCTAATGAGGCATGAAGATCAGTTTTAAAGGTAAGTTTACATATGTGAGAATGGACATAGGTATGATATGTTATTTTAAGCATGTTCAAAAATTTTGAGGCCATGGTTTGTAAGGAATTGTAAGAAACACTATGTTAGGCCTTCTTGAGTTCATAAAATGAGGTATCAAGATCCAAGAGGCACTTTTAGATGTTCATTGGCATGTGTAACCCCTACATGAGAACTTCAACTATTAAGGAAATATTGGTAAAGGTACTAACTAATATCTCTAGTAATTGGTTTTAGATTTAAGGGTTAGTCCTTTATGAACAATCTTTAACATAAATACCTATGTCAAACCTCCCTAAAACCCTAATAAGGACATGATGTGGAAAATATTATTCAAAACAACCTAGAATGTTATCAAATAACTATAACAACTATTATATAATGTATTAAACTCTCTCAATTACCTACAGGTGGTGGTGTTTAGTTAGATGAGAGAGAAAATGTGTAGATACAAGCTTATTTGTGAAGAATTTATTGTAGCAATTAAAATTTACATTGGTAAAGAAAATAAAATGGATGAAAGAAGGAGATAGAGACTCATACTAAATGTCCATTAAGGTTTATGGATAGTTTACAACCTTGTAATATGCTACACTAGTCATCCAAGTTAGTCAGTCATAGATAGACCTAATGATGTGAACAATGAAAAACCCAATAATGAGAATATGAATTAGAGTGTGTTTTCATGATAGAATGATGAAACCAAGTGAATGGAGATTTTCTTTAATAATTTTAAGAATTTTCATGCTTTGAATAATTTTTTGAGGTTAGTTATTTTGGTAAAATGTTGTTCACAAGTTAACCTTTCTGGTTCAGATAAGATAGTGTGATATGAGGTCAAGAAATTATGCTGCAAGACTAATATTTGTGATTAAACCATATGAATTTTCCACTTAAGGATGTCTTGAGGATATCATAGGATAATTTACATGCATAATAGTTCATTTAAAGTATCTAAATATGTGTTGGAGGTTTAAGTTACCATGACTATGTTTTTGATTTTACTGGTAGTTCTGAGTGAGTTGCAAAGGTGTTCTTGAAGCTTTAAGATCTAGGTGAAAGTGTCTAATGCATTTGGTAATGAATCTAAGGTCATTTATAATACACACACACACACACACACACACACACACACACACACACACACACACACACACACACATATACTTTTTTGGTCATTTTTGAGTGACTTAAGTGTGTTTGAGCTTCAATATTGAAAGGTAGAATTTTTAGTGTACACAGGCCTCATAGGACTGAGTACTATTGAGGGGTTTCATAAAGTGATTGGACCTAAAAAGTGTTATAGAGCTTAGAATATGTTTGATAAGGTCTATTTGAGTTGTGTATGAAAAAATATTGATTTATATGGAGGTCAAAGGTGTTCCAAGGGATCACATTTACATGTAAGTAGACAAACCTAATGTAATTAGGACTCCATGAGACCTAAAAGAGAAATGAGGCCTAATTGAGTCATGAGAAACTAAAAGAGAATCAAAGGTAATTTAAATATTTTTTATGATATACAATAAGACATATTATATGCCCAAACTAATAGGTTAAGGGTGTGTATTTGATTAAGTGGTATATGAAGAAAGAATGGTATATATACAAGGTAGTTTTAGGCCTATTCGATTAATCTTAGAGGAAGTGAATGGATTGAAAAATCAATGAGACTAAGGAGGTTGGGTAACATGTTGTAAACCCTACGGAGATATCAAAAAATCATTTCATGATGATCATATAGGTGTTCTACAATCGAAGATCAAGGACATGTGATCTATTCAGTATTGAAGAGGGCTAGTTGAGCAAAGAAGCCTAAAGGTAGTTTTGAGAGAGATCAAGTGGAGTGGAGATGAATGAGTGATCATTGTCTATTGAGAGGATATTATAGTTTCATCAAAGATGTGTTATTTATGTGATGATCATTCCATATAGCTCATTATATCTAATACAAACTATCTATAAGTGTTTCCTTTTGGTTATATACTGCATTGCATTTAATAATTAATGTTTTATCTAAGTAATGAATATAATTTGTCCTTTGTTTGTATATAATACATTGATTATTATTTAACTTATTATTTATAACTTGAATTAAATGAGCATAGTTTTGTGTAAATAAACACAACCTTATGACGAGATAATTTTGAGTAGACATCAAACAATTTTGGCATCTTTTTTTTGCTATAGTTTTGAGGATTCAATGAACGAGATTCAAATATATGACACTCTGAAGAAACTCCAAAGATGCTCTAAAGACACTTTAAATATTCTTTGAAAGTGATCCAAAAACCTACATAGAATATTTTAATGATGCCTAGGCATGCTCTAAAGATGTCCAGATGGATCCCATAGATCAAGATAGTGATTCTAAAGATATATATTGTATATAAATATAATTTTAATATTTAGATATATTTTTTTAGAAATTAATATTAATATTAATGGTATAAAATTATTTGGATATATTTGTACATCTATTTTGTAAAATTGGATAAATCTCTTTGGATTTATGTCAGTTATTTTCTATCTATTACTAGTTGAGTCAGTTCCAATGCCTTCCTAGAAGCATGTGATCTAATTCCAAGATTATATATACTTTGAATAAGCATATTTGGCTATTTATATCACCATATTTTGTATTCTATGAATAGATGTTGAGATATGATTTAAATACATATCTCTTTTTCATTCCATATAGTTAGAGAAGATTTAGAAAGTTGTTGAAGTTAGTTAATCAGAAATCAAAAGAAGCATTTTAGTGTAGTTTTACATATCTATATATGTTCCTTTGATAATGAAATAAAGTTAAACATTACTATTCATTACTGAGTAAAGCAATTCCTATTTTGAGGAAAGAGCAAGGGCCTACTTCTTCTGAAGATCAAGACAAATTTGTATTTTTAATTTATAGTTTAGAAGTATTTCTTTAATTCAAGTATAATTCATTTAATGCAAGTGTGATTTAATTTTAAACCAAGAGTGATTTAATTTTAAACCAAGAGTGATTTATTTTAAATACAAGAGTAACTTCCTTTTCAAACAGAAGTGTGATTTCCTTTGAAAAAACAAGTGTGAATTTCTTTTAATGCAAGTGTGTTTCCATTACATGTAGAGGTTGTTTCAATTCAATGCAAAAGTGTGTCTTTTAATTAAAGTAAAGTTTTAAAATTCATATCATATTCAAATTTTTTTATAAGATATTTAAAGTGAAAATAGACAACATTAATAGATTCTAGAATATCACACTATCTTAGCCAGTCAGGCAAGTCGAGTGAGTACATCATATGTCGTATGCCATATGTTTAAGTTTTGGATATTGATGGTATGAATGCTATAGGAGATATTTAGTTAGAAAACCTTTTATATTTACTTTTGTACAAAATAGAGTTAGTATCTTATTTATTGTTATTCTGATTTAGAAAACACAACAAAAGTAAACCCCCCAAATAATGAATTGTAAACTCTAATATCCAATGATCTCATTACATATAGCCTTTGGACATTGGCCCTAGTAGAAAATGAAACCAATCCATTAATTGGTTAAATGATAGGTATAATGATAGCCTATAATTTTTGGCTCCATTATCATGGACAATCATCAATAAGTGTTACTGAGATCCCACATTAGAGTTATGCAAGGAAATTCAAAAACATTCATAAAACTCAAAAACAAAAAAATAATCTAGGAATATTTAGATTTATGAATAGCCCAAGATATTCTCAAGGATGGTTTATCTCTTAGGGATCCAAAATAAATTAAGAAGAAGAGAGGATCCAATCCTTGCTTAATAAATCAAGAAATGAAAGAAAGGCAATTGAAACCCATATACAAACTTTTTTTGATTCCTCTCCTGAACAAGGTTCATTCTCACAAATAGATCCAACAAGAAGAATCCTATTCATGACATATTCTCCTATATGGATGATTTATTATGAAAATCCTCTTTTTAGAGTAGTCATATTTGATCCACAAGATCTACAAGAAGAAGATCTAATCACCAAAGAATATTCCCCTCATGAAATATACCATAGGTTGAGCACCCAAGAAGAGAATTTAGATTGGATTGATAACCAAAGTTGGGAATATAATATAAGAGATGAAAATTCACATGTTGAAAACCCTGATTGACAACCCCAATAGGATATGACTTTTTCCTATCCATCCAACTTAGGCCCTGATGATATAACTTCCATGAAAAACATTTCACCATCTATTTTACCTACTTTCAAAGGTAAATCCTCAAAATATTTAGATCAGTTCCTATTTTAATTCCATGTTCTCTACCAAACATATGACTATGTCACAAACAATCAAAACTTGAAATTGTTCCCATCTATACTCAAGGATGCAACCATGAGACGGTTTATGGGCCTTGCGGGTAATTTTATCATCACTTGGGATGAAATGGAAACTGCATTTATGGATAAATATTAGGATTATTGTAGAGTTAGAAAATAGAAGAATGACTTTTAATGATCAAACAAAATGACGATGAAACCTTAGAAGATTTCATTGATAGGTTTATATTTACCCATAAAAGGAGTGGTTACTATTGGCCAATTTTGTCCCACATACCAAGTCCTAGTAGGTTTGATAAGATGATCAAAGTTCTTGATAAAATGGATGATAAAAAATGACTTTACCAAGCCTAGATGGACCACACCATCATCAACATGTCTTGAAAGAATGGACTATTTAGCTCGGTTACACATTTTATAATTTCACTTGGAAAGCCTATTAGAGATAAAAGATCATATAGACATGAAGTTATTCATGCCTTGAACATCCCATATAAACTTCCTATCTTGATGAGCATATTATCTAAAGATATAAGCTTCCAAAGTTAAACAAGTAGTCTGGGATGAGCGCATGGACATCAAGTTCAAGATTCAACAAATAGCCATTTAAATTTAAATTTTCCCAAGATGAATATGTAGATAATAAGTGTCAATATTATGAGAACTTAAGTCAAGATCCAATGTCACATGGGTGAATAACAAGCTCAGTGGGTCCCAAAGATCTAATGGTGTGTGATCTATCATACTAAGCAGATCAATGATGAGAGGTGACTGACAAGCTTAGTGGGCCCAAAATATATCTATGGTGCATGTTTAATCATACCGAACAAATCAATGATGAATAATGAGTTAACATTCTTGGGAAAAAATAAGGATATGCCAAGTGTTGTGATCATGAAAACTATCAAGCAAAATCCATGTCTCATGTTCATTTATAAAGAGAAAGATCAATGGTGCATGACCAAAAAGATCCAATGGTGATTTTCTAATACAAATCTCAGATCAATGGTCAAAGATGAAGGTCAAAGGTGATATAATATTGAAGGCATAAATTAGGATAAATGGATAATATTAGGAGTCAAAATCTAAGGGACTTCAGTGTAGAGGTCAAATATATAACCTAGGATCATCTTATCACCATTAGAGCTTGGTCAAGCACCACTAAGCATGAGATGTAATCATACAGTCAGGATGGTTAATGTTGAGGTCCCATTTCCATTAAAGTTTAGTCTCAACCTTTGGTTTGAAGATTTAGAACTTACAGGGTCCATCTTTTGGGGTTGCAGTATTATTTCATGACTATGATATTTGTTATTTAAAGAAGGATCCAGGCATATAATAAGTTATTGGCTTCCATAAGGTCCAGAGCTAGGATAGGTCTAGATAAAACTAATGGAGAAAGAGAAGGAGGATATGAAGTATATAGGTTTGCATTGATATAATAGCTATATAAAAACTAATAAACGAGATTAGTTTTCAATCTATAGAAAAGACCTATGTTCAGATATTGAAATGGGGTAGATATGTGATTAATAAATGAATGTATCATATTCTAATATAGTCACAACCTCGCCAATAGGTATTTACCTCTAATAAAAGTAGACATGGTGATGGATTTGTTAGGCCTAAAAATATAATGACCTTGTCCTCATAATGAAGTAAATGGAGATGGCATTGAGGCAAAACAAAGAGAGCTGCTAGTTGGAGAAGCAGTTGGAATGTTGATTCTATTCAAAACCATAAATATATTTTATCTAATAGACTTAGTCATGACTTATCAACAAAAATAAATTCTTGTCTTCTAGTGGATCTCTTATCTAATGAGAAAAATTGAAGATTATTAGAGAAAATGAAAGTTAGCTTATTGATAAAGGATTAGTCTTGATTAAAATAAGGCTTGCATATAGAAAATAATTAATGAATAGCCACCATATTTATTGATAATTAATGACTCCTCCATTCTCCCATGTATGTTTCCCATCTCTCTCATTTTTATTTTGCTATATATACATGCTTCTAAGACTTGAAATGGATCCCTCTCTTGGGTATGACTAGACTCTGCTAAGATTGAGATTTGTAACCTCTTGAGATGAATAAAAGACTATGTTAAGATTTCATTATATCTAACTAGTGTGTTCATGCCGATTGATTTGCATATATGTTAAATATTTCTCCCTTTTCAAGTCCTAATCTCACCTAGTTGGTAGTTCATCTTGCTATGCAAGTCATGTTTAGTGTTTAATGTCATTTGATTGAATATAACATGTGGATACATTGACTAGTTAGTGCATTAAACTAGGCCTTTCCATCACTTCCCTCAAGTTTTGATCACTTGGTGAAACTCTAAATGAAATAATAATGCATAACAGACACTTGGAGTTATAGATCTAGTCTTTTACTTGTCTCATTAGTGTTTTTAAGAGGTTCTAATAGAGTGGATGAATAATCATTTAGGTACGTCACCAACATTAGCTCAAATTTCCCTTTTAGTTATATTTATCTCCCTTTTCACCCCAAAAATTATTAGGTATTAGTGGATTTAAGCTAAGTGATAAATAAAAGGAGCTAGCCTCATTAAAAATCCTAGAGGTCGGACCCAATATTAGGTGACCCATAACCTAGGGTCATTCCTATATTGGACTAGATTTAGGTAGAGGACCTGAATAATCCTCTACTTAGTGAGGGTGAAATCTATGCCTCCAATAGTTTTTGTCATGCCGAGTGGGACTTTCTACATTCTCCATCTCACTATAAGGTTCTTGGTGTTGCCTTTCAATGCAATTAGCCTTTGGAGGCACATTTTCAAACATCAATTTTGAATCCATTATGAACATCAACTGGTATAAGAAGCCTAGGTGCCTAACCACTATCATTTGGTATATATAATCACTCATTTAATCAAAATACATGGTATTTCATTCTTTATCCTTCATATCAAATTATAAATGTTCATGGATTCACCCCAAGTGGCCCTTAAGATTTGATGTATCAACCTTACCAGAATTTGCCTATCTTTAGTCAACCAAAAAAGATCCTTAAGGAGATATGGATTGAACTTAAAAATAAATTAAGAGAGGTTGATAGGGAAGAAGAGTACTATAGGAAATAATATAATCTTAAACACTAAGCTTATGTTTAGGAGTAGGGTTTGAGGTTTCAAGAAGAGTACTTGGTTAGGCAAGACTAAGCCAAGAGGGATAATAACTATAATTTGTTATTGAGATAGAGAGAGGAAAATATTAAACCCAAAATACCCTCTCCTACTCCTATTAATTCTCAAACCCAACCCCATAATCCACCTTATCAAGTCTCATCCTCATCAAGAGCCAAACAAGTCACTGAAAACCTTTCAACTAAGGAATATCAAGCCATCCCATCTTGGATCTTATCCTATGCCAATGAAGTTAATTATGTCATAACCTCTCTTGTGAAACCACCCTCTCCTACACCTATTTATAAAAATGAGAATGTGGCCAAGCCTTATACTTTCCCTTCATTAAAATTGATCAAGGAGGGCATAAAGAAGAAAGAAAAAGTGCTAACTGAGGCAGTCTAGGAACTAGTCCAATAAAAAGAGGTGTTAGCTTAGCTCAATGAGATTTACCTATAGAATATTCAAGACTCTCTCTCCTTTCCCCAAGAACCACCTAAAATATCCTTCAAGTTCTATATTTGGAAAGACACTCTCTTAAGATGCAAACAAGGTAAACTTCATCACCCTCCCACCATCTCCCTCATGGAAGAAGAACCTATTTTAGAGATTATAGAGGAGGAGCTTGTAGTCATAGGTGATCTTGAAGAATATAATTCAATTTACTATGATAAATAAATCATGCTAGGTATTCCACTTCATTCATGAAAAGAAAATTCAAGTTTAGACCTGCTATTTTGGTATGGCTTTGACACTGGTGAATTAGAGCTTGAAGGTAGTACTAATGCCTTCATTTTTAAAGAAATGGGTATTAAAGTAGTAGCTTAGAGAAAAGGATATTTTGATTTATTCTAATAGTTTCCATTTGGTGGGGTTGAATATGAGAATGAGCAAATTTCAAAAATTGATGTGGTTGAAGTAGTCAACCAATCAACTGATCAAGCTAAAGAGGTCATAAATGGTGAAGAAATAGAGGAAAAAAAGGATAAAAAATGAAGTATGGAAATAATTCTACCATGACTTCATGGAAGAGGTAGAAGTTTAAAACTAGCTTATGCCTCCTCTAAAGCATGAAAATTATCTTGAAAATTAGGTTGAAGAATCTGACCAGTCTCAAGACAAATTATCTATTGAAGGCAATACTGATGTCTTCAATAATGAAGGAGAATGGTCAAATCTAGTTCCAAATGAACATGACATTTTGAACCTTAAATGGGTTAATGAGATACCATTTGTCTCCTTTCAAAGTAAACAAAGAAAGTATGGTGTTAAGGTTGGCATTACCCAAGATGATTAAGAGGAAGCTACCTTTTGGGATGACTTAGAGCTTTTTTTCCTAAGCCTAGACAATCAAACTTCATATTCAAAGGAGACATCAGAAGAGGAGCCATCACATGTGATTAATTTAGACCAAAAAATTGAGCCATCAAATGAGGAGGCTATAGGTGCTCTTATAGTCTATTTTGGAGCAAGTCTTGAAAGAATGGACCAATATGTCTATATTGGAGACATGTTTATCATACTTCATCTTCTTGAGAGCATGCCAAAAGTGTCAACAATTTGGCATCTTAGCCCACCTATCATGAGCTCTCCAAAGTAAGGTATTTTTCATCCTAGTTTATCACAAACAAATGATGCTAGTAGTTTCCCATTTTACCTAGGTGGAATTACTTAAAATTGTAACTTTGCAAATATCAGAGTAGATTTAATGTTTTCTCTAAGTGCATATGTGCACATTTGTTTATTAGTTTAGTTGTTTGTTTTTCCTTCCTCCAAGTGCCTATCTGCACTTACCTTTATTTGATTTGTTATTGTTTCCTTTTTTTCTTCAAGAGGATTTATCTAAAGGGGTAGGCAATTTTATATTTAGATCAAATTATTAAACAAAGAGACGAGACTCCATGCCAAATGGACTAGTCAAGGCAAATAGTCCAAGTTTTCAAGCATAAAAGACATGCTCCCCTATGAGTTGCCAAAGATGTTGGCCAATTTTAGCCCATATACCAAGTCTTGTCATGGTTTGATAAGCTGAGTAGAGTTCATGATGAAGTGGATGATAAAAAATGACATGAGCAAGCCTAGATGGACTAGACCATCATCAACATGCCTTACAAGAATGGACTAGTCCACTCAGTTGCACATTTTATAGATTCACTTTGAAATCCTCTTAGAGATAAAATATCACATGAACATGAATTTATTCATACATTTAACATCCCCTAAAAATTTCATGTCTTGATGAGATTTCTATATCAAGATATAAGCTTCTAAAGTTAAACAAGCAATATGGGACAGGCGCATGGATGTCAAATTCAAGATTCAACAAATAGCCATTTAAATTTAAATGTTCTCAAGATTAACATGAACCTAAAAAGTGTAAATATTATGGGATCTTAATTCAATATCTAATAACATGTGGTAAACTGACAAGCTCAGTGGGTCTTAAAGATCTAACAGTGCATGATCCATTGTACCAAGTAGATCAATGGTGAGCAGTGACTGATAAGCTCAATGGCCCAAAATATATCTATGGTGCACATTTTATCATACTAAGAAGATCAATGATGAATAATGAGTCAATATGTTATCAAATCCTAAGAATACGTAATGAGATACCAAGTGTCATGACCTTGGCAACTGTCAGGAAAATCCATGGCTTGTGTTCATTCATAAAGAGAAAGATCAATGGTGCATGACCAAAAAGATCCAATGGTGATCATTCAATGTGGATCATAGATCAATAGTCAAAGATGAAGGTCAAAGGCGTTATAATCTTAAAGGCCTAGATTAAGATCAATGGCTAATATTAGGAGTTGAAAGCTAAGGGACTTCAATGTAGAGGTCAAATATATAACCTTGGATCATCCTATCACCATTAGAGCTCAGTTGAGCACCGATAAGAATGAGAAGTAATAATATAGTTAGGATGGTTAATGTTGAGGTCCCATCACCATTAAAGTTCAATCTCAACCTATGGTTTGAAGAGTCAAAACTTATTGGGTCCATCTTTTGGGGTTACAGTATTGTTTCACAAATGTGATCTTTTCTCTTTAAAGAAGGATCAACGCATATAATGAGTTATTAGCTTCCATAGGGTCTAGATGTAGGATAGGTCTATTTAAAACTAATTAATATTGAGAAGGAAGCTATGTAGTCTATAGGTCTACATCAATATAATATCTATAGGAAAACCAATAAAGGAGATTGGTTTTCAATCTATAGAAAAGACCTATGTTCAGATATTGAAATGAGGCAATTATGTGACTAATGAAGGAATATCTCATCTTGTAATATAGTCATGACCTTGAAAATAGGTACTTACCCACTCAAAGCAGTCATGGTGATGGCTTTATCAGACCTAAGGATATAAAGACATTTCCCTCATAATAAAGCAAGTGGAGATGGCTTGGAGGATCAAAACAAAGAGAGTTGGTAATTGGGGAAGCAGTTGGAATGTTGATTCTATTAAAAATGTAAAAATCTTTTGTCTAACAGACTTAGTCATGACTCATAATTCAAAATAGATTATTTTCTTCTAGTGAATCTCTTAGCTAATGAGAAAGCTTAAATATTATTGGATTAGATGAAGGTTAGTTTGTTGATAAAGGATTAGTCCTGATTAGAACAAGGCATGTATTCATAAAACAATCAATGAATGGCCACCAAATTTATTGATAATTAATGAATCATTATCCATTATCCCATGCATTTCCCCCATCTCTCTCATTCTCATTCTTTCATATATATATATATAGGCTTCTAATCCTTGAAATGGATCCCTCTCTTGGGCATGAATAGAATTTGCCAAGATTGAGCTTTATAACCTCTTGAGATAAAAAGAAGACTGTGTTAAGATTTCATTATTCCTAACTAGTGTGTTCATGTTAGTTGATTTGAATATGTGGTAGAGATTTCTCCCTTGTCAAGTCTTGATCTCACTTTGTTGTTATTTTTTCTTTTTATGTGTTGAGACCAACACCCTCCCTATCTTTTTTGAAAGGAGGACCCCTGTATTTGTTTCTAGACAGTTTGTATTTTGGACTAAATGTGAAGAGTTATCTTGGATTTTTAAAGGAAAATCAATTATAAAAGAGGAACATGTGCTTTGATATATTTGATCATGTTTACATTTCATGGTTCAAAATTGCTAATAATTATCTTCAAGGTGATTAGTTGCAGGTTCCATGGAAGAAGCTAAGGTTTTTAAAGAACAAACCCTAAAAGGGTTTAAATTTAAACACTTGTGAGAAAATACTAGTGGACAATTTTATTTCCTTTTGATTAAATGATCCTAAATCTAACTTGCTTCAAATATGTTTTTTCTTTAAAACATGACTGCATATTAATATAAAGCCTTAGACTAAACTTAAAACATGATCAAGTATTAATTTAAAACTTAAATGCCCTTTTGTAGATCTAATGGTGATAATTTTCTCAAATTTTTCAATCCAATGGTGCGAATTAAATCCAATACACAAAGGGACATTAACAGATGTTAACCACTTGAGACTTGATCCAATGGTTCACATTGCCTCAGAGGTTCTCAATATAATGGTGTGCATCAACCCAAAAGCCTCAAGATCTCTCAAAGTTTTTTATGCATGGCATTAATTCATTGGATAGAAGGATTTTATCTTGAATTTGATAGGTTCAATGATCTAGACAACAATTCAGGTGACAGGCCCACCCCAATTGATGACATAACTTTTGGGAGCCATAACTTTTGCACCGTAGCTCTAATTGACTCACCGTTTGAACCGTTGGAGAGCTAAAAATGAAGATAATGCAGTGAGATGGCATGTCAATTTAGTCAATGGCTTTTGATGCCAAAAAAACTAATGGAAGTGCCCTAAATTTCAATTTTAGTAGTGTAGTCTAAAAATAGTAAGTTTCTAAAAATAGTAATTCCTTGAATTATGTATTGTTGTAAATCATGGAAGTTGAACCACTTAATCTCCCTTGAGATTGGTGACCTTCCACATACTCATCATACCTTAAAAACATGTATAAATGAAGATGTAGCTTGAAATGGAAATTAGACATCTCTTCTCAGAGATAGGCATATGTTTGGGTATGAAAATTTAGTGAATAAAACATCTCTTCTCAGAGATACAATCTTTGTTATTTTGTTGTTCATATTTATTGAATTATATTTCACCCAAAGCTTTTGAGTTTTGGATCATTCAATCCCATCATTTGACATCTATAAGGATGTATTTGATGGGACCAAACCTGTCAAATTTTACTTAGATAATCCATGAAGCTTTCTCGATGGTTTTACATGTGGTATTTAGTTATTGGATCAATAAATTGCATTGTTTTAAATTTGACAAGTTTGCTCCCATCATTTGACATCTATGAGGATGCATTTGATAGGATCTAACTCATCAAATTTAAATTTAAATAGAAAGATTTTATTATCTTAAATTTGACAGGTTTACCTGTATCATTTGATGTCTGCAAGGACATATTTGATGGGACCAAACCCATCAAATTTAACTTAGACAAATTTTTAAAGCCTAATCAAAAGGGGCATTTCTAAAGCCTTTTAAGAAATTTTTATTTTTCTTATGAAAGTAATATTGAGATATAAAAATCTTAGCCTAAGTCATTTTTATTGATTAAAAAGGTAAGCATCTTACAGGATCCAATGGTGATCACTTGCTTGCCTGATTTGATCCAACGGTTGTGATAAAATTGAAGAATTTTTAAAGGCCTCAAAAGCTTGACATATGACACAATAAATAAGCTCAAAGATCAAGAACCATTGAAATGCAAGGACTTAGATTTATATTTTTAAAGTAAAATAAAAGGGACTTTTGAAAACCAACAGTCACTCTTCAAATGGCATTTATGGAAAATTGCAATGAAATGCATGAAACCCTACCACATAAGCTCCACATAAGTATAGAGGACCCTAATAAAAGATATCTCATGATTGAAAACAAATGAGATATGATATTAAGGTTTCATCATATCTAAGGCATGTATGAGATCAAAGTTGGATATTTTGGTCATTAAAGCAAAAAACCCTAAACCCTCTATAAAGAAGGCCAGAGTTAGTTCAAGTTGATTATGTGACACTTGAGATAATTGCAAACTAAATTTAGAGCAGGTGCCTTAGTAAGAACTTTGATAGATTTGCAATTACAATACAATGTTACTAATGGTATAGGGAAAGTAATAGATGAAGATTAACGTAGAGATTTATCTAACTTTCTATGGTGAAGGGTCTTTAGAGACATATAGTTGGATTCAACAACATTAAATGTATAGGGAATCAAGAATTAGTCTAAATTATTCTTCTTTATCAAAGAGTTGTAACCAATTTCTCAAGAAGAAAAGAGGAATGCTTCAGTGTACTAAAGATAAAAGGATTTAGTATCAATTCAAATGGTAGGCCTTCATCATGTAGCTACTAAACTAGAGGTAATGCATTGAATCAACCTTCTTGCTCCTATTTTTATTGACTACAAAGTAGATGGAAAATGGATTATTCATGAAATAAATGTCAATAAAGTTTCATGCATAGCTCCCATGGCCTTTGAGACTTATTATAAGCTCCCTTTACCTCATGTTGATCTTCCATCTTTGAGAGAATGGAAAAATTCCCAAAACTTGGACTATGTTCTTTCACCTTGGTTAATTGAAGGTTCCCATGTTTTCAGGACCCATAATGGTGAGATTCATATTACCTAATTCAGAGAGGGTGTTAGGGTAGCTATGACCTTATTGAATAGAGCCTTTGGTGCCTCTTATATGACTTATGTGAGTAAGGTCTAGGTGTCTTATGTCCATTTCATGTTGGAGTGGAACCTAACCCCTCCCATTAAAGACTTAATAAGTTTCTTATTGGCCAAATAATTTACAGCCATCAAGAGAAAGACCTCTAAGCATTTCTTTATGATGTCTTACCTCTTAGACTCACTCCTGGAATCTATTAATTTCCCTGGCATTAAAAATTGGTCCCATGATGGTAGGACTACCATTTCCCATCATTAATCCAAACTAAATATTTTCAAATATAGGAACCATATGAAATTCATATGTGAGGGTGTCTTCCTAGTCATTTTTGAGACAATCACTCATATTTTTATGCCTAGACTTTATCCTCTAATCAAAAAATAAGTGGAGACCATGGGGGATGTGTGGTTATATCTAGATTGCAATGTAACAAGGATAGAAGGAATCATGGTCCAGCACAAATTGCCCATATATGTTCCCAGTAAGCTTGTAGAGCAAGAAATTGCTTATCAAATTATCTAGGGTATAGATTGGCACTATAAGCAGAATAAAAGGCTCAAGTTCATCCCTTCCCAGTGGACATTGGTAGAATTGTAATCAAGGATTGCAAATATATATAAATCATGGTAGTACACATGAACTCTTTTGATTTCCAATTAGATGATCTTAATATGTGGTAATAGAGTGGCTAACCATATTTAGGATATGAAGGTCCCAAAGACTAAGTACAAGAATCAACCAAGTGTGGGAGATGGTATTTACACAAAGGAAAAGAACTTTGAATAAGTCTTATCTAGGGTTAAAAACTTTAACATAACTTTAGAACATAGGCTGGTCAAAGATAATAAGCCTTTAGGAGAAATATGGTAGTTACATCCTTTATAGTATCACTTGTTGTCAGGACCATCTGAGACTACACATCTAGAACCACTTGCTGAGGGATAATCTTTTGAGCCTTAGCAAGGAGAATTGACAAGGTCATCTTAGATTGAGTAGCTTGAAGATGCAAAAGGAAAAAGTAAAGCTATAAGTGAAGAGTCCAAGATTGAGCAAAGACCTGTTGAAAGCCTCCAAATTTAGGCATCCCCACCAGGGTCTTCTTCCCCAATAGAAGTTATCAGCATAATTACTTTAGAAACTAGAGAAATAATGGAGAGTGCCCTTTCTAACATCATGGTTAATTATGGTTAAGACAAAAAAGAAGACCCATGTGAGGAAGTAGGCAAGGAATTGGTTCTATTGGGTAGTGAAAAGAGATAGGAAGAATTAGCCTTAGTTCCTCTGGCTCCTAGAAAGAGGCCTAGGTTAACTTTTTCTCACCTTACTAGTGAAATAAACCTCTTGAATGATGAGAATCCTATTTATGAACCAACCATTCCTAATTGGTTTGTTTATGGGAAGTTGTAGAAAATCTTATCTCTTTCTCTTTCACTAGCTTTAAGTCAAGTGGGCATAGGTGTTTAGGATAATGTCAAGCCATGGATATATGATATGTTGAACAAACAAGTAGAGAGAAGCATCCAAATTCCTCACAATAAGGAAAGCCAATGGGTTGGTACCATAGGAGCATTTTGGAGTTTAAATGTAGAGATTCATTAACAAATATAGGTGAAAGAGTTTAATCCTTAGGTTTAATTTAATCTAGAGACATCAACTCTTGAAAGAGTAGCGACCAAGAAAATTATTATTGGTATTAAAGAGTTCACCTTCTAGAAGGTGGAACCATTCATAATATTAAATCTTATTCTAGGGTAGACAGCAGGGGAGCATCCTATTTTTAAAGAGGATGTAGCTAGTGTGGTACTGGCCTAATCAACAATGGCCTTAGCTGGAGTTCAAGGATTGAAACAAAATATTCTCAACTTGAAAATAGAAAAACAAGATTTGGAAGATCAGGTCTTCTTAAAAATTCTTGAAAATATATTACAAATGATAAATAAATCCTTGATGGATGCATTCAAGAATTTAAAAAGCATCAAGTCTAGATTGAATGATTTATACCATCAAGTTGAGATGGCACAAGCATTAATCACCCAGTGGCAGAATTCTCAAGTTCAAATGGAGGAGCTCATCAAGGTGCATAAGATAAAGTAGGCCTTGAACCTCAAGATTATCAAACTCAAACATCTAGACATCCTCATGGTAGTTTTGGTAGAAAAACAAGAAGATTTGATCACCTAGAGAAGTGATGTTAAGGACTTCATTAAGAGAGACACATACTTGGTAAACTAGATTAATAAAATTCTAGGGTATATATTAAATAACCCTTCTCAAACCACTACTTTAGGCCTGATTGATGATGAAGAATTCAAGTAGAGGGTTGGTACCCACATCCAAGGCATTAAATACAGCCAAGGTCATTCAACTATGTATAATCAAAAGACCCTTGATACCATTAATTTTGTAGGGAAGAAAATTATAGGAATATAATGTGTCAAAGAACTTATATCTTGGGTAGATAGTGAATTTGAAAAGTTAGTAAATAAAGAAAAAGATTGTCTAATGAAACCTGTAGTGGAATTTGAGCTTATCAAGGAGAAACACACCAAGGTGAAATACTTCCTCAAATAGGGATAATCGAAAGGACCCACCAATGAAATTCCTAAAAGCATATTATTTTTGAAAAGTATATGCTAGTCTGTTAGCATATACTCTTTCTTTTCAAGTTGGCATGATTTTTTTTCATATTGTGGCTTTATATCAAAGACAACTATCCTTATCCACATCTAAATATTTTTGAAAGTTAACCAGTTAACCACCTATGTTTCCTATAAAAATTAGATGTTTACCATTTATAAGGAGATAGTTTTTGAGCAATTGATACCGAGAGCATTTAATACAACTAAAGAATTCTAAAAAGATTATCTAGATAGCTTTCGTTAAATGTTTATGCTATCTCTCAATTACAAGGAGTTATCTTGAATTTAAACGATTATTATTGTTTGAGTTACATTCTTTGTCATCATGTTTTTAATTTGTGATGACTGCTAAATTGACTATAAAGATCTCAAATATACTTCATTTTATTGCTATGTATTTGGATGTACTTAGGTTATGTAGATCTTAATATCAAACCTTTAAAGTAAATCTGGTTCTTACTTATGATTCATATTATTCCTTTGAATTTTGCTTGATTTGTGATATAATTTGTGCTTATGCTATTTTATAACATAAATTGGTTCAAATGTGCTCAAAGTAATTATAATTATTACATAATATTTGAGCTGAAAACCTACAATCATGTTTCTTTCTTCCTTACACTTTCTTTTTCTTATTTTTATCAAGATTCACTTTAGCTTAAAGGTCATTGTTAATAATCATTTAGTTTAACTATTGAATCCTTAAAAGTATTAATTATTCAAATAGTATAGACCTTGGTGGCTCCCAAACACTAAATCAAATAAATATTGTGGATAGTTTTCATATTTTTCTTCTATTCCACCATAGATAATCATTGAATAGTCACAAATTGCAACTCATGCCATGGATTCTCAAAATCTTAAAATGAGAAGTGTTCTTCAACACTAAGAGCACCTATGGTATAATTAGAAGCATCAACATTTTTCAGGTCATGTTTAGTGTTTAATTTCATTTGATTGAAGCTACCACATGGATACATTGAATAGTTGGTGCCTTGAATTAGGCTTAGGACTTTCCATCACTTCCCTTAGGTTTTGATCACTTGGTGAACCTCTACATGAAATTGATGCATAATAGACACTTGGAGTTGTAGATCTAGTAGTTTTATTGTCTCATTAATGTTTTTAAGAGGTTCTAATAGAGTGGATGAATATTTAGGTACATCACCAACATTAGATTAGATTTCCATTTTAGTTATCTTTCTCTCCCTTTTCACCTTAGCATTTAGTAGGTCTTAGTGGAAATAAGCTAAGTGATACTTATAGGAGATAGACTCATTAAAAATTGTATAGGTCTGGCCAAGGATTAGGTGACCCATAGCCTAGGATCATTCCCATGTTGGACTAGATTTGGGTAGAGGACTTGAACATTCCTCTACTCAGTTAGGGTATAATCTAGGCCTCCAATAGTTACCAACTCACTAAGGAGGTTGTCAAAATAATCTTTTTTAAAGGGTTAGATGATGATGAATGTGATGATTTGAACCTAATGGGAAAGAGTGACATTGACAAGTTAACCTTTCATCAAATTTCAGCATTATGTACTAACTACTCTAGCATAAGACCTAGCATAAAGAAATCAAGGATAGGAAAATCACCTAAAGTTGGCCAATTAATGGAAGAATTTGATAATTTAAAGACAAACATTCTAGTACAATTGACATATACCTTAGATGGCCTCAAATAAAAATCCAATGATACCAAAATTGAATAGTTTTCAATATATTATCCTAGATGCAGACTCAAACACATAGTAGAAAATTTCCCCTTAGACAAAATAGAGGTATGTGGTATTTGTGACCTATACCATGACACCAATAATTTCAAACACCTTCCTACCATGATAAACCAAGTGAAACAATTAGGACATATAGTTGAAGAAGTGAACTTTATCCAAAGATAAGGAAACTCGTACTCCTAACCTCATAATCAATGTGGTCCAAGATTTGTTCCCAATCTATGGATGACACCATGGACTAGCAAATTCAAACCACTAATGTAGGGACCAAAAAAACTAAAACCATGGGGGTACTCAAGAATATATGCCAAAAATATGGAGAATGCCTTAAAATCAACCTTAGGCATAACATCAAAACCAACAACCATATTGGGTACAATAGTCACCATCTCAATGGTCAAATCAACAATATCAGCCACAAAGAAGGTTTCCTACACAATAGGCCTTGATGCCTTCATAACCTCAGCCAAAAATAATTGAGTAGTAGGTTAATCAAACATACTTACCTATCCAACTAGAGGTGAATCCAAAGAATAGGCAAGATACACCTATTTATGGAGCTAATTAAGAAAAGAATGTTGTAAGTGGTTCAATTGAATGTAATAATGTTTAACTCAGATTAGGGAATGTAGTAGGAGATTCACCCATTACCATAATTGAAATTAACAATGATGAAAACACTCTTGAATCACCTATAGTCGAAGAACCAACTAAAGAAAAGGTAGAAGCCACAACCACACCAGCCACAATTCAAGATCTCCTTATTGTTCCATTTCTTAAGAGACTTAAAGAAGAGAAACTTAGGGAAGATTATGAATTGATGCATGGATTAAAAGATATGAATATATAAATTACACTATTAAGAAATGTTAAGGATGTTATTGAGTTAAATGAAATAATTAAAGGATTGTGCATCAAACCACCAAGAAAAAAAAACAATATATTAAAATAATTTAGTTAATAGGCAAAATTGTTGATTTACTAGTAGGAAATATAATTGATCCTAAATATGGAGATCTTGATAGTCCTGTGATAACTGTGACAATTGGGAACAAGTATATTAAAAATTAGCTTGTAGTTCTAGGTGCTACCATAAACATAATGACTATCAACATAGTAGAGTCTTTATCTCTCATAGGGCTTCAACCTACCATTATAATCTTACAAATGGTAGATCAATCCACTATTACCTCTGAAGGAACCATATAGAATGTACAAGTCACCATAGAATTTTGGAAATATCTTATTGATTTCATGATCATTCAACCTAAACCAAAGAGGGTAAGGTATCCAATCATTCTTGGTAGACCTTGGTTAGCTATAGTTGCATCATGAATTGACTATAGATCTAGAAACATGACCATTTATAATAGAATTAATGCTAAACAAATATATCTCTATCCACCTACTAGACCTTTAATGGGTCTTTCTAAATAAATATGGGTGGATCAACCTAAAAAAACCCAGACTAGTGTGTCTTTCTTAGCCATGGTTACCATGAAATAACATGTCCAAGAGTTTGAGGAATAAATAATAGAAGATTTAAACCAAGAAAACCTATCTCCAAAGTTTGATAGTTTTTCTTTGAAGTTTGAAAAATTTTCTCTAAATTCTGAAATCCTAGATTCGAAGATTGATAGCTTAGCTCTAAAGACTAGAAGCTTAGCTCCAAAGACTAGCAACTTAGCTCTAAAGAATGATATATATGTTGTGAATAAAAATCATAAATGGGAAGATGAACCTCCATTATTAAAAATAAAAACATATCCATAAGATCACCAAACATGTTATCTGGTCCATAAGACATTCAACAAGCCATAGTTGATTGGACTTAAGATGGACATAATTAATTTTTACATGATTTTCATTATCTATTGACCAATATGTTTTCCACAAGTGAAACCTTTTACAAGGATGCATCTACATTTCATATGTTACTACCATACACATGTACATTGAATGATTTGATGAGTGAATACAAATAGTTAAATTGCATTGTTTCAGGCACTAAATAGATTACAATTCAATTCAATAAACTGTTAAACGTCAATAGTTGGTTAACTGACCAACAAGAAAGAAAAGTGTTTGATGTATTAGTACAACACACAATTTTTTTGCTTAGGATTATAGTGAGATGAAATGAATACATCTTAGTGGTTGTAATGATCATATCTATATTGAAAATGTTAGACCAGTCAGACAACCACAACATAGGATAAACCCAATCTTAAAAGAAATTGTTAAGGAGATAGAGAAACTATTAGAAGTTGGTTTCATTTATCCCATATTTGATAGTAAATGGGTTTAACCTCTATTAATTGTGCCTAAAAATAATGGAAAGTGGAGATTTTTTTTATACTAAAGAGAATTGAATAAAGCCATTATGAGAGATTACTTTCCATTACTTTTTATTGATCATTTTTTGGAAAATTTGGTAGGAAAACAATATTTTTATTTCTTAGATGGATTAAGTGGATACAATAAAATAATAATATCCATTTAAGATCAAGACACAACTACATTTAACTACCCTTAGGGAACATATGCTTATACAATCCTTCTTTTTAGATTGTGTAATGCACCTGCAAGCTTTTAGAGAGCAGTGTTAGCCATCTTTTCTGATCTTACAAATGATTATGTGGAAGTGTACATGGATGATTTCACTGTCTACGGCACTACATTTAATGAAGCTTTGAATAATTTGGATGAATTACTTAATGTATGTGAGGAACATTTAGTATCTTTAAGTCATTATAAATGCATCATAATGGCTAATGAAGGGATAGTCCTAGGACATCATATATCTTCTCAAGGAACACAAGTAGATCCCAAAAAGAATGAGATAGTTTCTAATCTCCCCATTCCACAAACATAAAATGATGTTAAAAGTTTTCTCAATCATACAGGATATTATAAAATATTTATTAAAGACTTTAGTAAGATATCTATCCTTATGATTTCTTTGTTAACAAAAGACAGTGAATTTGTATGGAATGATAAGTGTCAAGAAGCTTTTGAAACATTAAAGAACAAACTCATTAATTCTCTAGTCTTGACAAGACCTAATTGGGAAAAGTCTTTTCATATCTATACTGATGGTTCCAATAATGCATTAGGAGTAGTATTAGGACAAAGAGATGAGGATGGAAAGATGTATGCCATTTATTATATTAGAAATAATCTTACTCTTATTGAGAAGAGTTACACTACCAAAAAAAAGAATTTCTTGTTGTTGTGTATGCTATAAACAAGTTTAGGCCTTACATTACTATTTATATATACATATCATTCAACCACCAATTACTTGATGAATAATCCATTAGTAGGTGGGAGAATAACTAGATGGATATTGTTGTTGCAAGAATTTGCCATTAGCATTATAGAAAAATCATAGAAGTATAATGTTATTACTGACTTTTTGTCTAGATTGATCACTATAGGTGAAGATGAATATGTGGGGGATTCCTTTCCTGATGAACAAATATTATATATATACATAATCCCCATGAATTGTAAACATCGAAAATTACTTGGAAACATGGAAGCTCTCTCATTCCTTTACTTCAAAAGAAATAAAATGTTTGTTTAGAGATAGTTCTCATTTCAAATGGTTTAAAGGTATGTTGTTTAAAACTGGATCTGATCATATACTTCATAGGTGTGTCAGAGAATATGAAGTGTATGACATCATAAGAGAATGCCATAGTGAACTAGGATGAGGACATTATTCAGCAAAAAAAACCATTCATAACATCCTTAGTGCAGGTTATTACTGTCCATCTCTTTACAAGACTATCAAAAGGTTTGTATGGCAATGTGATCCTTGACAAATGATGGGTAAGCCTTCTCTATATTTTAAAATGCTTCTTCATCCTTAAATAAATTTAGAACCATTTGAAAAATGAGATTTGGATTTTGTTGGACTAATCAACCCACCTTCTCAAAGAAAAGAGTATTTATTGGTATGTATTGATTATGTTACTAAGTGGTCTAAAGTCCATCCACTCACCTTTGCTAGGGAATAAATGGTTAATGACTTCCTATATCATAAGATCATGCTAAGATTTAGAGCTCCTAGATCTATTTTTTTAGATCAAGGTCCCCAATTAATGTTCAACATGATTAAGGATTTTATAGAACTATACCAGATCAATCAAAAGTAATATTCACCATATCATCCCTAAGCTAATGGATAAATGGAGGTCAACAATCTAGAGTTAGAAAACATTCTAACCAAAATAGTGAACAAAAACAAAAAAGATTAGATAGAAAAAGTACCTAAAGCAGTTTGAGCATAAAATATAACATGGAATACAACTACAAGATTCTCTCCATATGAGCTAGTGCATGGAAGAAACCTTTGTTACAAATAGAATTTGAATTGTAGGAATCAAAGACGTTAGTTGATATGGAAATTTATCTTGATGAATCATAGAAAGAAAGAACAATGTAACCAAATGGGTCAAACAAACATGATCTAGAGATAGAGAAATAAGTGGAATGACACTCATATTAGAGAAAAATAGTTTCAAAAAGGATATTGGGAACTTATATTTGATTCTAAATTCCCTAATTTCAAGGGTAAGCTTAGGTCAAGATGGTTGGGACCATATCTAATCAAAACCATTTTTAGAAATAGCTCTACCTAGCTTCAACCAATTGATGTTGATCAAAGGACACTTTTGGTTAATGGTCATTGGATTAAGGTGTACAGAAGACCTCTTATCAAGGAAGAGTTTACTGAACAAAATCAAGACCAATTTTACTTTGTGGAAGAAACTAGTTCTTCTTATAAGGCCAAAGGATCTTTAATATAGACATCTAATAAAGGAGGAGTGCTGAAAAACAACAAATGATGATTCTCCTTCCTTAAAAATTAAAAATTAAAAAATAAAAAAGTAAAAAAAATTAAAATACAAAAAAAAATTCCAAAGGTGAAAACCAACAAATGACACTTTTAAAAAGAAAATTTATGCAATAAAATATGAATTGTTATCAACTAACCTATCTTTTTAGACTCATTTATCCCTACAAGACACATGGCACCTATAGGAGATAGACATGGATTTGTATGACAAAGGTACAGTTGTATTTCATTCCCAAAAGATCAGGCATTTTATATTTCATGTCATATATGTATAATCATTAGGTAGTTAACACTTTTTTAAATGGACAAGTTTTGGTGATGTCACGTGAATATGATGAAGGAAGTAGTATCATCACTACATTCAAAGATTTGATGTGAAGTTATTTTAAAAATAAAATTTTCAAAAAGATATGATGTGACATTAAAATCATTGAAAATATTATTTTAAGTGTTGCTAATAATGACCTTTACACCACATCATTGATAATGACCAAAAAAGTGTTTTCCCATTAAATTTCACATGCTTTAAAGTAATCATCATAATTGGTTCCATAGTTGTTATCATAATTTCATGATATACTTTGATTTACTATTCATTATTGTATTATCACCTCTATCCATTGTTGCATCATATCCCTAATTTCTTGCCTTCCTTTGAACCCCATGTAATTTTGAGCTCCATTTTTCATAGTGTAGTCAGATTTTCAAGCAAATAGTGACAACTCCAAAGATGGGAGGTAGGAAGAAGAAAAGTGAACTAGAATCTTCAGACATGTTTCTTCAAGATGAATCGATCAAAGATTTTTTTGAGTGGATAGGATGGTTAAATTTTTGGAAAATGTTTCTAGGTTTTCAAGAAGATATTGCGCAAGAATTATTTAAATTTTTTGATGAAGATCATTATATTTTCATAGGTAAACACATTTTGGTAGATCCATTTGTGATTAGTCAACTCTCTAGAATTCTTGAGGAGGGTGTAGTTATCATAGATAAATTAAGTTTTACTAACTTAATTCAGATGTTTATTGAAAGAAATGAGATCCATCTCAGATTGGCCAAATCCCCACAAGGTGTGTCTAGAGGAATTATGAGATAAAGCCTTCTACAGCCATGGAATAATGTTGCATCTAGGTTACGAAGTATCTTACTTGTGATGGTCAATTTATAATGGTCAATGGAGATACCATGAGGAAAGGAACCACCAAGGTAGAGTACTAGGTAAATATTCCATATTTTCTTTACAATGCCCTAAACAATGTTGATCAAAAATTAAAAAGAGGTACTGGGTCCATCTGACACCATGGGTTGGTTACCCTCATCTGTCAGCATCATTTTAAGTAAAAAACTAAGGGTGAAAAGACTTGGGCCTCCTTTATTCATAAATTATTCCAAATGTCTATCAAGAAAACACTATGCCCTATTTATCCTTCCCCCAAATAAAAAAGAATTGAATAAGGACCATCTTTAACACCCTCAACTCTAAATATGTTGCATCGAAGATTAGAAAGATGAATGGAAGTTTCCTAAAAAAACCCTAATGCTCTAGTCAAGTTCTGACATAGTCATCTACTTTTTTTGTAGGAGGAAGAAGAAGGAGATGTTCAAGCGACTAAAATTTTGGGATACTTAAGCTCTCCCATAGATGTTACAGATGATGAACAAGTAGTTGAAGAAGAATTCCATGCACAATAAATTGTAGTTGAAGAATAAACCCTTGCAGATGAAATTGTAGCTCAAGAAGCATAAAGAACTTTACCATTTGTAGTTGATAAGGGTAAATCACCATTTATAGAACAAGGTCCATCTTCCCACCATCTTGATAATGAAGAAGAAGAGTTGCATCATGTCATGGCTCTATCCTAGAATGAAAAAAACAATTTGGCAGCAACAAGTAAAATTGGATTTTATTTATTTAACACTACAAGGTAAGAACTAAATTATTTTCCATTTAGAAAAAATATTTAAAGAATATATCACCAAATTTAGGTCACTAGAGGTAATTCTTAAAGTAATGAATGATGAGTAGACTAGAGTACATAATTTGATATTTTCCTAAACTCAAGAATTGAGTACTTTACAAAATTCTCTTACCATTAAGGATACCCAAATTATTGATTTGTAAAATTATATTGTTGCTAAAAATAATTAGATTAATAATATATGATAGTGTATTTATGATAGAAATGCATTGATTGTTCAACACACGACTAGAATAAAAGAGCTAACTGTTGACCAAGTTTGACTTTCTAGTCAAACTAGGGCACTTATAGGCAAAAACTTGACTTTTTGGGTCTATAAGGGGTTTTAAGTGGATTTTATAAGGTGTTTAAAGGGTCAATTAATGTCATTTCATGTATGATACCTTTGGTTATTAGTCCCCTAGGTCTATTTATCATTTTTGGGTCATTTAGAGGTCATTTTAAGTGTATTTAATGCTTTATACAGGTTTATTGGGATTTGTGAAAGTTAAAAAAGATAATGGCATCCCCTGTGTGTCATTAGAATTCTTATAAAGATGACATAACTTAAAAATTTGTAGGTTGTTTAGATAAAAGATAGTTTTCTTGGCCAAAAAGAGAGATTTGAGCACTTGTATGGCTTCTTTAGGAAGTGTGCCAATTTTAAAACATGAAAATATGAATCTTTACATTCCTAAAGCTCATTTACATGTTTATTTTTTAGAGGGTTCATAAAAAAGTTCATTTATTGTTTCCTTTCCTCCATTTCCTCTTGGCATGCAAAGAAAAGGCAACTTCCAGCAAGTGGTATAGACTGCACAAATTGAATAGGAGGGAGTGATTATAAAAGTGAATAGTGTTTTGAGTCCTATCCACACATAATACTAACTTATATTTTGGTGCCTTATTCCTTATGGTCCATCAGTTTGAATTGAGATAGCCTTTTGTAGAAATGCATCCAAGAGGGGTACACTTATGAATATGTTTTTAGTTTTTAGAAATCCTTAGAGATGTGTAGTCTTGATTGGATGTTTTTATTTTAGAATAAATATCTCTCCATGATATTTTCAACATCTAACAATTCATTATTCATTGCTTTTGAAGGAGTTTTCAAAGGGTGCTAGTTTCATGAAGTTTGAAAAGTTGGGTGTAGATCCTAAGTTATCCAACATCCAGGGAGATTCATGATAGTGATAATGTTCTTGATATTCATGTGTGAATATATCCTTCATGAAATAATTTTATGGGATGTCCAACTAGCATCCTTATAAAGCTAAATTGCCCATTTTTACCTCATTTACTACCATGCCACATTCAATCAAGTTGTGCTTGTTTCATGGAGGTTATACCAATGAGAGAGAGAGTTGGGAATGCATGGTGGAATCCATTTTTGGCCTTAAAATTCTAAATGAGTCATAATTCTCATGCTATGAAGGCCTAGGATGGTATATGAGTATTTCTCATTCTAAGGAGAGGTCATTCCATTTTTGGGCTCTCAGTCCCGAAGTGTTCAAAATAGTGGTCATGAGGTTTTTGTGGATTAATGTTGAACATGGTGGAGTATGATTTTACCACTTTTCTTGCTTTAGCCTTGTATCCCTATGCACCTAGTATAACTATGTCAAATTTGGGGGCTAGAGGGTAAGTGGAAAGGGTACTTTTAACTCCTACAAGTTGGAAATAAACCTACTAAAATTTATCAGTAACATGTATAGGATTCTCAAGGGGTGTGCACCCTACAATTAATTTGACTAGTCCTAGACCTATTCTTGAAAGAGGGAACATTTCCAAGAAATTCAATAATCAATCTTGAGTACTCATTCAATATAAGAGGTGATGACTATATGGAGTGACCTCTTAGGCCTATCCCCTATCCATACACAAGGTAGGGTAGGTAGTGAAGGCAAAGTTTCAATGGATTGAAAATAAGAGATGGTATTAAAGGATCCATAATGGTCCTATCGCAAGTGTGAATACCATGGAGAATAAATACAATCTTAATAAGCCTTATACACTTCTAAACATGCTCTAAATGACTAAGTACAATCTACGAGCTTGGATTATCTACCTATGGCTAGGGGCATTTTAAGTTTGAGACTAAGTTTTTAGTAGGGTGGTTTTGAGTGTTTCTATTCAAATTTTGCTTTCAAATTCAAAGGAGAGAAAATGAGAAACTTAAGAGGGAATGGTCAAGGCTTGATGTGTACCTGGATATAGTCTGCGCACTGTAATCCAGACGCTGTGAGTACTCCTCTTTGGCTGTGGAGGAATGACACTTGCAAACAAAAGAAACTTGGACAAAAGAAGGCGTTAGATGGATAGATGGTGGGTTGCCAAGCGAAAGCTTGATCCCAGAAGTATGGAGACTTCCTTAAGGGATATAAACCCACTAATCAATAAAAAGAAGTGTCTAATAAACAACAGAATGATAAAGAATTGAAATGATAAAAGATGGAATGAATAAGGGAAGCAAAGGCTTACTTGAAAGAAGCTGTCGAACTGGTCACAGTCGCCGATGTCAGTTGGTAAAGGTGCCGACGTCGATTAATCTGTCGACAGCGGTTGGGGTAGTGACCGGCGTCGGTAGAGGAAAAGGTCTTGGGATAAGGTCTAGGTAGGTCTGTGGTCCATGGACAGAGTCTGGTCAGGGTCTGGGTTTATTTGAGTGGTCTTGAGACAAAGTTTTGGGCTTGGTTGAATGGTCTGGGGTCTGGGTCTGAGAGTTTGATTGAATGGACAGAGTATATGGTCTGATAGAGGATAGAGGAAATAGGGAGATGGAGAAGTAAAGATTCAGGTCTGGCTTGGTTAATAGTCTAGTTTGGGGAGAGGGAATGCTAAATCTAATTCATAATACTTAGAAGAAAATGACTAGAAAACACAAAGAAAACATAGACAATATACTTACCTGTGCCTTGATGAAGGTGTGCTACTGATGATTCCCGTACCCACTGTTGATGTAGCCTGTGTGGAGAACCTGTTGCTGATGGAGAACTCTGAAGCTGTTGTTGCACCTGAGGGAGAGAGTGAGAGGCTTGACTGAGAGATTTTGCAGATTGACAGATGGTCGAAGACTGAAGATTGAAGGATTCATGATTTGTTTCCGAGATTAGCCGATTGTGATTGGGATCAGTCCAAAAGTCAGAAAAGTTGGTTAAGTATAACCGACGTCGGCGATTCCACCGGTGTCGGCCGACATTTGACCGACGTCAGCGGGTTTAGAATGGGCAAAAAGAGCCACCAAGACCATTTTTCATCCGCCAAGTGCACTATCCGTTGGAGAATGTCAAGGTTGGGCTAAATACGCACGAGAGTTTGTTAGGCAGTTAGAGAGAAGTAGGAATAGGTCTTGGGTGAGTCATAGGATGGGAATTAGTCCAAGGCGAGGTGTCCTAGGTGAGGTGTCATAGGTTATGTGTCCAAAGAGGGGGGGTTAATTCAAAATAAGTTTATTATTTTAAATTAGTAATTACATGTTTTAAGAATGGGTTAGGAATGGACCAAGGGGGAAGGTGACCAAGGGTTAGACACTATTTAGGTGTCTACATTTGCCCCTTTTTGTCTTGTTGGTTGCTCTAAACGAACTACAAGACAAAAATAGGAGTCAGTTGCCCCAGGATGGGATAAGGTTGATTTCATCTTGTTGGTTGTTCAAGTGAACTACAAGACAAAAATAGGCAAGGGTTGATTGCCCCGATTATGGATGAGATATCCTCCCCCAAAGCAAGAGTCAAGAAAAGGGAACCTAGAATTGGGTGCTGATTTGACAAAGAGTGGATGAAAAGGTGAATGCTGTAAAAGTCATGATTGCGTGCATACCACTGCATGAGATGGTCTAGTCAAATTGTCGCAGGTAGAGGGTCAAGGAGTGCCAAAATTGAAATAACTGTGCCCCAACATTTAGTCATCTGCTGATTGGGTTATTCAATCTAAGCTGAAGCTCCAATGGTCGTTATGTTCCAGGTATCCCAGGCTAAGGAAGTGCTTCCAAAAACATGAGAATATCACAAGTAATGCAGATCAACTGGCTTGCGCTCCTATACTTGTGAAGGTCAAAAGTGTGTGCACACTTTTGCTAACCAATCATGAGATAACATATATGAAAAAACAACCAAGGCAGAATCGTTGTAGAAGTAGTCATGGTTAGAGGAGATGGTCATGATCTCCAAGGTCTGGTGGTCAATGCATGGATGCAAAAGTGATCTCAAGTGTGCCCCAGAGGGCCAAGATGATGTGGTTTGAAGGACTGACTGATTGGGGACATGATTTTGGTCATTTTGAAGAGGGATGAAGTTTTAAGGCCACCGACGTTGGTTATAGAACTGATGTCGGTGGCCAAAGAGGCTGACATCGGTAGAAATCAGCTGACATCAGCGGCTTAGGGCACAATTCTACCGATGTCAACAGTCTACCAAATCTGACAAAACTGGATTGGCAGCCCACCAAAAGTCATTTGTGACATTTGACCAAGTGAAAAAGTGAGCTCTGGAGTTTAGTGAGTGAAAGTGACTCCAAGTTGATTAGTGCAGCAGCGTGAGGTGGCAGATAGGCATTCGTGGAGAGAAGGAGCAAGTTGGAGAGTGATTGGAGGCTACAGAGGCATTTGTGGGCCCGGTTAAGTGTGCAGAGTCATTGGCATGAAAGAGATGGTAGAGGGGAGTAGAGGACCCATGGGAGGTCCACCACCAGTGGCATCCATTGTGCCACCACGCCGATGATGTCGGGATGAGGTAGGAGGGTCTTTGAACCCTATTTGAACTGTTTTTGTTTTGTATTTAATTTTTGAAAGTTTTATTGTTTTAGGTTGAAATCGAGGGGGAGGGTAGGTAAGAAGGTGGGTGGTTTGTCTAAGATAGCTTAGGAGTCATTTTAGAGGGTTTAGGAGGGTGTAAGGGGGTTCAGAGGGGAAGCCCTAATTTTCAAGGCTCGCCTCGTTTGGCCCTAGGGCTGAACCAGTCATCGACGTCAGTGGGTTCACCGGCGTCGGCTAACCAGTGACCAGCATCGATCACTAAACTACCGACGTCAGTCACTAAGTGACCGACGTCAGTTAGGTGAGTGCCGTCACTGACACGCTAATCGATGTTGGTGGTTGCCTAGTCAAAAAGAGTGGTGAAAAATGGTTAAGTCAAAAAGTCGAAGCTATGCCAAGGGCTTCCCAGGTGTCATGTTAGGCATAAATGGTCAAAATGGTTGGTAAAATAGGAAAAGTAGTAATAGTTTTAACATGAGATTGACTGTGGATGGATGTAGACTAGACAGACCTTGATGCTGTGGGATCGGCTCCCGACCTTGCTGATGCGGATGCGTAGAGGCATGACGGTCGAGGAGTGGGCACAGATGAGCACAGTGGGGCTAGGCAGTTTGAGATGCTACTATAGAGTGGCGAGGGATGTGAGCCTCATGGTGGTATTGATCGAGTGGTGGGACCATGCCACCAACACCTTCCACCTGCCTACGGGTGAGATGACAGTCATGGTCAAGGACGTGTACCAGATTTTGTGGCTACTGGTACACGGAGCTGACATCTATGCATGCTCAAGAGAGGTACATGATATCCACATGGTCATGCTATTTGGGGAGCACGTCATGGAGATGAGCTACCATTCAACCAATTTTGCCTACGAGCCTTTGTATGCAGCAGATGAGGGTGCACATCGATTGGCAATTTTGATGATGATCGACATCACAGTCTATGCGTTGTCGAATGTGGAGGGAAGCAGGTTCCCGGTGGCCATGACTAGGGTTTTGATGGACATGTTGGAGTAGTAGACAGTGTTTACCTGGGCACCCATCTTTTTGGCCCAGGTATACAGAGAGTTATGGGGCATCAGTCAGCGGTGACAATACAGTCTGTGTGTAGGCCACCTTCTGCACTGTTGGGCATATGAGCACATTGTGGTTACCCAACCACTCAGCCTCTCAGTGGTGATCCAGGCTGGCTTCAGGGTCGGATTCAGGTGATGGCACGAGGTGATGTCACAGACGCGGGTGGACAAAGTGGTCAGGGATATTGACCACTACAGAGGGGTACTGGAGGCCCTGATTCTAGCAGATATCGTCTGGAGACCATACTTAGTGTATCCAGCATTCAGAGACCAAGGCGAGCAAATGGTTGGGACGTAGAGCATGCGATGGGTCAGAGGTAGGCTAGCCAGTGAGCTTGAGAGGATCCCAGCTAAGAGAGTGCGATGCTAGTACGGGCTACTACAGGACATACCTCCTGCATTCCCATCATATAGATGAGATGACATTGAGGCACCGTTCCCACTTCCAGAGGAGACAGAGGGCCCAAATTTTGAGGAGTTGTCAGCAAGACCTGGGGTGGTAGACCCAAGTTGTACAAAGGCCTACACGGCATGGTGGGTAGGGTAGTACATAGGCATACAGGTGGGTCCCCAGCCAGATTTGCAAGCTATCACGAGGGAGTGAGATACAGCCCGCGAGGAGAGGGACACTGTGCGATAGGAGAGAGACGCGGCTCAGGCCTAGGTCACATTTTTGCAGGGACAATTGGCAAGGGTTACAGGGTAGCTGACTGAGATGATAGGTCAGGTGGCAGCATTGACAGGGCAGGTCACTCTATTATAGGGACAGCTGGCTGCAGCCCAGGCACAGGCAGTGGCAGGTCAGAGCTTTGGAGGGCAGGGCCCATTGCGGCAGCCATCTCCACATCCAACATTTTCACAGGGGGTAAGACCATCGGCATCAGTGTACCTAGGTCAGCCACAGCCACAGGGGTCAGGATAGGGCATGGCAGCTGGGCAGATGGGTCCACCATAGACTGTATCTCTAGTTAGATATAGTGATGCCCTGGATGAGATTGCATATTATGAGAGGGCCATCAGGGGGTTCCCTTAGATACAACGATACTCAGAGATATGGGCAGAGCAGAGCCGACAGAGGTCTATGTCTCGAGTGATAGCTTTTGGGTCTCACAGACGGCACATATCAGAGGGAGGAGAGGATACAGCCTCTTCCTGGCCACCACCACCACCACCACAGCCACAGCCTTGAGGGCAGACTTTGAGATGTATTTTTGATGTATATACCGGCCTACGAGCCGTTGATGCGAGATGTATGAGAGAGAGATAGAGGCACAGAGTTGTATGATTGTATAAACTATTTTGATATATATGATGATGGTTTTGGATCATTAATGTGTTATGGATGCTTAATGTTTAATGTATTCAGCATTTTTGATTATGATGATGATGCATGTTTTGATATTATGTTTATGATTATAATGTTATGATGATTAAATGTGATGATGATAATGTTATGGTAAATGATTATAATGATGATGATGCGTTATGATAATGCTAATAATTAGAATGGGCATGACTTTTAGATTAAATGATGATGTGTAAGGGTTATGTGATAGTGATATTTTATGTTATGACCTTGCAGATTATATGATGTGAATGATTAATTGTGTGATGATGATAATGTGGTTTGTGATTAATGATTATGATATAAATGATGAAAATGATTATGCTAAAGATTATGAAAATGTGTGTTTGGTTGTGATGTGATTGGCAGGTGATGAGAGAAAAAGATGGAAGAAAGTGACGAAGAGAATGGCCGAGCTAACCCCAGAAGACCCCATGTCAACTGAGTGCTGCCTACATAGCCCCTGTCGTTAGGGCCTCAGGCCAATATAGTTCTCCCAAGAAGGGAGGAAAAAGATCGAAGTGGTTGATTTTTGGTCATGATAAGGATATAGCATTTCTCATATGTTCGAGGATACATGCTTGAAATGACAAGGAGGAGATGATGCTATAGCATTTTCCAGATGGTGTAAGCTGTAACATTGGTCGAGGTTTTCCATCCCTAGCAACTATCCATATTCGTGATGGATGTTTGCTAAAAATGAATTGAGGTCTATTTATGCTTCAGCAAGTATTGGTTTATGCTTAACATAAATTTGATAGTTTCCATGTGTATTGATGTCTATGGAAACCAAAATGATTAGGCTATGTGAGTGGTTTGAAAAGAGGCGAATTGAAATTGATTTGACAAATGATGTGGTTGAATGTGACCAAAGTGTAGGCAAAAAGTAAAAAGGCATAGGCACCCTTTTATTGACAAGGACCAAAAAGACAACATAGATAGGGGTTGTTAGAACCAAGAGCCCCATTCATGCGTTGCATCATTGACCATAGTTATGTTAGAGCGGTAATCGAATCACTTTTGACATTAAAGTGAGCTCGAATTTCCTTGAGTAGGTGATATGATAAGAGGAAAGGGTAACCTGTTTTAGAGTATGGAGAACTTTGCCCCTTTTTATAGGAGGCCCTGAGACAATTATAAGTCAAGTCCATGACCTATTTTTTTTTTTAGAGAGCAGACTGATCAATGCGGGAAGTCCACATAAAGATGTCACTTGTTTGGTGGTCATTTGTGAAGCTAATCGATATAGGAAGCTTCTAAGAAATTGCTACTTGTAGCAAGATTTAGTCATAGCCATCCTTCGAGGGAGCAGTCTATACTTTGCTTTATAGATTTTGAATAGCTGTCCTTCGAGGGAGCAGTCTATTAGTTACAGCAATGATAGTGCAGCTGTCCTTCGAGGGAGCAGTCTGCTTTTTGATTTGATTTTGTGACCTTAGATATTTTGACATCTTGATTTAGTTTTGACAGAATATTGAGTCATGGACAAGACTTATAGAAGGTCAAAGGCTCCCTTTTATTAGGACGAAGCATTCGTACGTCATAAAAGGGTTGTAGAGGATTTTGTTAAGGGAAAAAAGGGTGAAATGGATTAAGGATTAAAAGGACAAGGATTGCTCAAGGGACGAGCTCAAGTGAAATGTCAAGTGGATGAGTACTCGACTAACAGTAGAGTGGTCATAAATGCAAAGCATTAAGGGGCTCAAGTTCTAGTCGGCCTTCAAAAGAAGATAGATGATAAGTCCCTGATCCATACTTGTGCGTGATAATATAAGGTCC
Organism: Torreya grandis; assembly: GCA_037957365.1. NCBI lineage: Eukaryota > Viridiplantae > Streptophyta > Pinopsida > Cupressales > Taxaceae > Torreya > Torreya grandis. The sequence continues at coordinate 1,265,770 of JARHVA010005016.1, forward strand.
AAGCCAATTAGGAGCAAATTTGCCTCATTTACTCTGTTCCATATTGGTCACATGTTGGTTCTCTTTGAGGACGAGGTCTCTGATATTAAAATCTCATTCTCTCAGAGTTTTGTTATAGGCACGTTTGATGTGATTTTGATAGACATGGAGGTGATTGAGGGCAGCGAGATGACGCTCGTCAAGTGACTCAAGTTGAGCTAAGTGATCTTGACAAAAGTCATCATTAGAAAGAATGTCATGGAGTGAAATGTGAAGAGACAGGATCTGTACTTCGAGAGGTAAGACAGCCTCTAATCCGTACACTAGAGAAAAAGGGGTAGCACCCGTAGAGGTTCAGATGCTAGTGCGGTAGGCCCACAAAGTGAAGGGTATTTGAACGTGCCAATCCCTTCCAGTGTCGTTGACCACCTTCATTAGAATTTTAGTTGAGATTTTGTTAGAAGCCTCGGCCTGGCCATTTGCTTGTGGGTAGTAAGGTGAAGAAAAGCTGAGTTTGATGCCAAATGAATTGCAGAGTTTTTGGACGGTCTTGTTTTTAAAGGACTTGCCATTATCGGTGATGATTTTGTGAGGTACACTAAAATGACAGATAATGTGGGTGTTGATGAAGTCGATAATCTTGTCTGCTTTTGTGGAGACAAGAGGAATAGCTTCCACCCATTTAGTGAAATACTCGGTGGCAGTGATGATGGACTAATGATGAAGAGATGAATAAGGGTTAATCTCGCTGATGAGATCTAAGCCCCATTGTGAAAATGGCCAAAAATCCTGAGTGACTTGTAAGGCGTGACTAGGGAGATGAAGCAGTTAGCATGCTGCTGACACTTGATGCAACGTTGAACATAATCGCTACAGTCCTGATGAAGAGTGGGCCAATAATAACCCAGGCAAATGATGCGCTTGGCAACCAAGTTACCACTGAAGTGTCCACCACAAATCCCATCATGGACTTGTTTGACAGCATGAGAAGCTTCAGTGGAGTTTAAACAGCAAAGAAGAAGGCCATCAAAACCTCTTTTATAGAGAAGGCCCCCTAGCATGGTATAGCGAGCGGTGCACTTGATGAAAGCCCGCTACACATTGCTAGAGAGGTTGGGAGGAATGAGAGAATGAGCCAAGTAGTCCTCAAGTTGTTTATACCATACATCTTGTGAACTAGAGTCTATGGTATGGATGAGATTGATGTCAGTGGAAATGTATGAAGGCAATGGCACATGATGTACCATGACATAAATTCTTGATGAGGATGATGAAGAAGAAGGAATATGCGAGGCAAGGGAAGCCATGGTGTTAGCAAACTTATTTGTCGATCGAGGAACAGTCTGCAATAAGTGATGGTCGAAAGATGCTAGAAGAGTGTCAACACGGTGCTTGTACCTTTGTAAAATTTCATTTTTATAAAGATATGAACCATTGATTTGATTGACGACAAGTTGTGAGTCACCGAAGATGTTGATGGACTTGATGTTTAAAGAAAGGGCAGTTTGAAGACCCAAAATTAAGGCTTCATATTCGGCCATATTATTGGTACATTCAAAGTTGAGTTTGAAAGACAGGGGCATGGGTTCACCTTCGTGTGGAATGAGGATGACCCCCGCATCCCCATCGAGTTGACATTTAGAGCCATCGAAGAACATCATCATTTGGTAGAATGTGTCATCAGTCGAGAGAGTGGCGATAAATTCATTAGGAAACTCGCACTGAGAAGGTTGATTGTCGGGAAGAGGGGCATCTGCTAGTTGGTCAGCAATTGTTTGCCCCTTGATAGATTTTTGTTGGACAAATTATAAGTCAAATTCAGTAAGAAGCATGAGCCAACGAGCCATACGATGGTTTTGATATGGTTTAGAATGCATGTATTTAAGGGGATTAGTGTGGGTGACGACAAAGGTTTTGTGATTAAGAAGATAGTGACAGAACTTGGTAGTGGCAAAGACTAATGCCAAACAGAGTTTCTCGGTATGAGTATACCGAGTTTCATAGTCAACAAGTGTTCGGCTTATGTAGTAAACTACTTGCTCACAGTGTTGCTCGTCTCGATGCGTGATCATGGCACCTAATGAATGATTGGTTGCTGAGATGTAGAGGTAGAAGGGTTGGTCATTTTTTGGTGGAATAAGGACTGGTGGAGAGACCAAATAGCATTTGAGGGCTTTAAAAGCCTCTTGGCAATCGTTATCCCATTTAAAGGAGATGTCCTTCTTGAGGAGGTGATGAAAGGGTTGGCAACGGTCAAAAAGCTGTGAAATGAAGCGGTGGATGGATTGGAGCTTTCCTTATAGGCTGCAAAGTTGCTTGAGATTAGTTGGAGGTGGCATTTCGAGGATAGCATGGATTTTAGCAGGATCTATCTCAATGCCACGAAAAGAGACAATGAATCCCAGGAGCTTTCCTGAGAGGACCCCAAAGACACATTTCTTAGGGTTAAGATGGATTTGGTACTGAAGAAGGCAAGAAAAGATGATTTTGAGGATAGTCAAATGGTCGCGATGAAGTTTAGACTTGCCAAGCAGGTCATCGACATAGTCCTCCATGATTTTATGGAGGATATCGTGAAAGATGTAAGTCATGGCATGCTGATATGTGGTACCTACATTTTTTAGACCAAAAGGCATGACTCGATAGCAGAAGGTTCCCCATGGTGTAATGAAGGTGGTTTTGTGCTGATCTTTCGGTGCAATCAGGATTTGGTTATATCCTAAAAATCCATCCATGAGTGATAACATCTCATGGCCAGCCATAAGATCAACAAGTTGGTCAATGTTTGGAAGAGGAAAGTCATCCTTGGGACAAGCTAGGTTAAGGTCACGATAGTCTGTGTAGATCTGGATCCCCCCAGTCACCTTGGTGACAGGAATGATGTTAGAGACCCACTGCAGATAATCGATGGGTTGGATGAAGGAGACTGAAAGAAGGCACTGAAGCTCTTCTTTGACAAGAAGTGCAACACGAGGATGCATTTTGCGAAGCTTTTGCCTAACAGGCTTAGCCTTTGGGTTTGTGACAATGTTATGAGTGGCAATGTTAGGGTCGATGCCAGGCATGTCAGCGTAGGTCCAAGCAAAGGCTTTGTGATTGTCTGAGAGAAATGTGGTATAGTCGGCCTGCTCCTGAGTGTCTAAAAATTGACTAATCTTTAAGACTTGAGGAACATCAGAAGATGAAAGGTTAATGTCAATGGTTGATTCATTTAACATAACCTATGTTTCAAAAGGGAGGGAGTGCTGAATGAAAGAATCATCAGCACCCATATAGGTAAGAATGGCATCGTCGTCTATGCAGTGGACTGTGTTAATGGTTGCCGATTCATTATCTATCATGCTAGGATAAATGAGAGGGAGAGACTTGGGAACCCCATTGAGCTGATAGGTTAGGGGTTCCAAGCGGATGGTGTTTATGCAAAAAAAAAATTGGAGGGTTGGTCGATGGTTGGTTCAGGGCAAAGGTTTGTGGGAGCCTCAGTGGGTTCTTGGAAACCCAGTCCATACCTTTTCTTGGCATTATCATCATTGGGTGGTTTGATAGCCTAATGGGAGCCTTATTCGTATCGCCCAAAGCCAAAACCCTTCCATGCACACCTATAAAGGTGGGTATGTGCAAAGGTGGGGTTGCCAAGAAAGGAGAAATTAGATTTGAATATTTGAGGTGAGGAAGAAGGATTTGATTCAGTAGGAGCTTGATCCAGCCCCCCATAGACGAGATTGGTTCGAAGGCTAGAAGGACCATAAGGAATGACCATTTCAATTCAACAGTCATAGCTTGGGTTTTGATGAAGTTGTCCATACTCTTGAGGAGTTTGGAACATGTCTAGAGTAAGTAGGCGATATTCCCACAGTGAAAGTCTTTGGAAGATATCGTCCATGGGGTCTTTGGTCGTTAATTGAGAAGATGATGTGGTGGCAACCGCTATTTGTGTACTAGTTGACGCTTCTGTGGATGGAGATGATGTTTGGGTTGATGCCTTGAGTGGGATAAGAACATCATTGGGGTGATAGGTTGTGTTACAAGTCTTAAAAGGAGATGGGTCGACAGGAATGACATGGACTTCTTTGTCATGTTTAAATTTGACACAACGATGAAGTGTTGAAGGGATGCAAGCCATGGCGCGGATCCAAGGTCACCCTAATAGCATGTTATAGTGGAATTCTCCCTCAATGATGTAGAAGAGCTCTGGGATTATGCATGGACCAATGTGGATATGGAGGACAACAGTGCTGATAGTGTTAGTGGTGGTGTCATTAAAGGATCTAAGGATTGCGTCGATTTTCGATACACAATTCTTGGGAAGAGCTAATTGATCAAAGGCATGGGTGGAAATGATATTAATGCTGGTGCCCCCATCAATCATAACTAATTTAATACGGGTTTGATCAACATAGGCTATGATGAAAAGGGCGGCATCCTGATCTTCCACGGTAGAGGTAGGAATCTCAAAATCACTGAAAGTGATGGAGGCGACGGGGGATAAAGAATGGACTAAGGCAGCTAGTGGTTGAGGGTCTTCAGGTTGGACTTCCGCTACCTATAGGGCTTTGATTAGAGCCTGACGATGCTGGGGGGAGATTTGGATAAGGTCATAGAGGGTCATCTTCACAGATGTTTGATGAAGTTGTTTTATCATAGATTCTTTGATTGCCTCTGAAGAAGGGGGTTGAGACGCACCTAAGATGGAAATCTTGGGTTTCGGTGGTTGAGGTGCCTAGACAAAAGGATAGGTCCAAGGAATAGCTACTTTTTCTTTCACCTTGTCCTTTTGTGACCTAGTGGTTATATGGATAGCATTGATTTCAAAGATAGGAGGTGAAGAAGGGGTCATTGCCTGTTGGTGAGATGTTGATGTGGTTGAAGAGGTTGGATGGGAAAGTGTTGAGGGTTGGTCAAGAGTGTCCTCAAGGAGAAGATTATCTTTCTCCATATAGCAGTGAATGACTGCCTTGAGGGCACAACAAGTCTCGGTATCGTGTCCTGGCATACGATGATATAAAAAAATCTTCGTATCATCGAACCAAGATGGTTTTGACCCGAGGGGTTGAAATGGCTTGATGGAAGGAAGGGTAATGCTAGAAGTCTGCAAAAGTTGGCATAATATCAAAGCATATGAACCTAATAAGGGGTCCGTGCTTGCCGATGTATGACACGCTAGTGACTTTTGCTTGGGGGATGTTGAAGAAGGTTTCCATACCACATTTTGGTTTGATGGTGCGGTGACAGGTGAAGACGACACTTTTTTTGTGAGAGGTGCCAAATTTTTGAGAGGGGGTTGACTTGTGGCTGGCAAAGGAAGTAATGGAGGTAATTTGTTTTGGTTAATGGTCAGAGTAGGAAGCACGCCAATTAAGGTAGAAGGGTGAGGACCTAAGATGGAGGGTAAAGTTGACGGTGGAGGAGGGGTTCGCTTCTGTGGTTTGGCAGTCTTTTTTGACTTGGTTGGAAGACTACTTTTGGTCAAAGTCTGGTCTAAGTCTACCTTCACTTATGGGTGAGTGAGGGTAGAAATAGGATGAATGCTGAGTGACTTGATCGGTTTAGATTGGGTAGATGCAGGTTTAGAAGTGGGAGTCTTGTCTTTGTTCAGAGTCTGGGGCAATTCTACCTTGGGAGGATTGGCAGCATGAGACGAGAGGGCATGGGAATGTTGGAGAACTTTAAGACACCCCCACAATCCCTGATGATCCACTTTCCTTGAAGGGAGAAGTTCTAATTTCTCCACTAGTCGGAAAAATGGTTGGGAGGATGTTGGATGAGGTTTGGATTCTTGAGAAGACGTGTTAGGTGTGGCAGTAGTTTCGGACCCAAGGTATGTGGGAGTTATAACTAGATTGTCGTTGGTCGAGGAAGATGGAGAGTCAGGTTCTTCTCTTGGTGGAGAAGGAACTGGAGAGTGTGACTCCTCAAGCAGGTAAAGGGCAGGGATTATGGTGCCCTCCACTTACGGTCGAGGAGTAGGTAAGGTCAGGTCCTCCATAGGCAGAAGAAAGGAGGATGGTGAGATGGGTGGTGCCGGTAAAGTTGAGGCGTCCTCCAAGATGAGAGAGGTTGATGAAGAACTAACCAGGGAAAGAGGTTTGTCCACACGTGATGGACTGGTAGATGGACTAACCTCTTGAGGTTGGTCGGGGATGAAGGGCGAGACCGTATTGACCGTTCGAATGTCATGTTCATGTGTGTTGTCAATCAAGGTCTGGACATTATTTTGGGTTGGTGGATGATTGGGGAATGGCTGCTTGAATATGTCGATGCCCTGGTTTGGAGGTGCATTGGGATTATCTAGAATGAGCTCACCCTTTTCAAGCATGTCCTGGATTATGTTTTTAAAGGTTTTACAGTTTCTCGTGTCATGACCTTTGACACGGTGGAAATTGCAGAAGTCATTTTCCCTATACCACGCAGAGATGGCACGTGAGGGATCAAATTGTGGCGGTGGTCGAATCTGGGGAAGGTTGAGAATCCCCTATTTAATAAGTTTTTCTAGTATAGACGCGTAAGATTCTCCAAGAGGAGTATACTGTCTTTGTACGTATCTCTGCTAGAATTGATGGGTGGCACTCTGAGACATGGATGGCTTAGGTTGATTGGTTGAAGAGGGCGAAGGTCTAACGACCACAGCGTTAGCTGAAGCTTTAGACTTAGGATTGGATGATGAAGGTTTATAAGAAGAAGAGTCATTGGTCTTAGAGTTGGGGTTCTTGCTCCACAACTTGACTTTATTCTCCTCGATGGCACGTAATTCAAGTTTACGGGCCATCGTGAAGGCTTCGTCGAAGGTGCGGAAGGTTTGAACCCGTAAACTGGAAGAAATATGTTTGGCGCAAGCTCAGGAAAATAGTTCAATAAGTTCAATTTGAGGTAAGGAAAAGGAGAGTTAATTGATGAGACCTCTCCAATGAGCAACGAAGTCAGCTATGGATTTGTCCTCGAATTGGCGGATAGTGTAAAGGTCTATGATCGAGACCTTCTTGGTGATGTTAATGGAGAAGTGATCAAGAAAGAGTTGGGCCAGCTGTGTAAATGTGAAGAGGGAATGACTGGAAATAGAGCTATACCAGTCAAGCGCAGCACCAGAAAGGGATATAGGAAATGTGCGCAAGAGCAATGCATCATCATGGGCAATAAGGTAATAGGCATGACTGAATGCCCGTAAGTGTTGCTGTGGGTCTTTCTTGCTTTAAAAGTGAGAAAATTTGGGAAGCTCCCACTGGTTGGGGTATGGTCTAATTGGAATGAAAGGATGAATAGGCTCATTGCAAATTTGCTCGTATGAGAGAGCATTGCGTGAGTCAAAAATAGAGGTCTCTAAGCTAGACATCTTATCCATCATCATTTTGATGATATCTGCTAACGAATTGGCGGATGGAGCGCCTCTTAGATTATAAGGCACTTGAAAGATATTGGGAGGGGCGTATGACGTGGTTGGTTGCGTAGACACCACATATGGGTAGCTGGTTATGGGAGAAAAAGTTGGAGCCAAGGGTACTTGTGTTATGGGGTTGGTAGGCACAAGTTGGATAGGGGCCGTCAAGGATGGTTGAGGAGTAGCCACGCTTGTTGACGGGTAAACGGTTACTCTTGTGTTGATAGGTGCAAGAGTAGGGGGGATAGAGACTAGTAGGTTTTGGAAAGGTGTGGGGTTTGGTTGAGTGACTTGAGGTTGAGGGAGTACCAGAACCCCCACGGAGGTAGGTTTAGATGGAGTGGCTATGTTTTGAAGGTAAGACACTGTTGGGTTATTGGTGGAGGTGTTGTCTAGTGGCTAAATTGTAGGTGCAGTTGATGTGATTCTTGTCTCGACTAAGGAAGTCGGCATCCCATAGATTGGGTTGCCTAGGGAGTCTCGCATTTGGATATTCGCGAGATAGTGTTGTAAGGCTTTGACGTTAAGGTCCAAGAATCGTGTGAAATCTTGGTCCCCTTCTAGGACAATAGGAGTCTGAGGCAGGGTTGGGCGAGTAGGAGTTCTTTCAGTCTCTGAGTGGAACTCCATTATAGGGCTGGTTATAGTTGGTGAAGGTGGAAGCGGTTGTTGACTAGCGTGGTCAAGGAGAGCCTTGGTTTGACTGCGTGTCAAAACCATTCAAGGTAAGAAAGGGTCAAGTTTTAGAAAACTGTGTTTTGTCAGTCTCAAAAAACTAGAATGAATGTTTAGACAGCTAGAAAGTTAGATTTTAAGCTTGCTATTTTCGGAAAAAAGAAAATGGACAGAGACCGACATCGGTATAAAAAATGATGTTGGTGAAGAAAACTGTTGATGTCGGTCAGATGACTGATGCCGGTACAAAAAAGTTGCCGACGTCAGTTACAGGACCGATGTCGGTTACTGTGTTTTCTAGAAACTCAGAAAAAAAGTTTTTGGAAATGAAGAAGACGTCCTTACCAGCTCAAAAAAGATAGATAAAAATAGAAAATATGATGATGACATACAGATCCTAGCGTTAAATCCCTAGAAATAATTTTATTAAGATCGTGTGGCTTATGCCTTAATGTGATGTTTGAGGAGATTGGCTATAAGAAGGGTCCTAGAATAAGTAATCTAAAGATGGTTTCAGGTATGTTTAGGCACTCAAAAATCTGTATTAGGTTCCGTATAGGCTTGGTGCTAAGGAGCAAGCTGCCCTCACTTCACGATTCCAGTGGTTAGCTGGTTTTGCTTAGCCAAAATATACTTTCCCTATAGTTTAGACTCTGCCAGAGAACAGAGTTAGCTTTCCCCTTGGTGGTGAAATCCAAGTAGGATTGTCGGGATGGGTAAGGTATCCGCTGGGTGATGAAATCCTAGTCGGGCCTTGTCTCAAGTGAGTTTTATGTTTAATTGAGTGCACGTGGTCTGGTTGTGTAACATCAAGTGATCTACGATTTATTCAATATGCCTTTTACTAATTACTAAGTGTGGACTAAGAAAATGCAAGAAAGCAAGAAATGGAATGCAGTATGTTTTAGAGCCCCAAATTGAAATGTTAAATTGGAATGAAGACAAATTTGAGAAAGGGTTGAAGAAGATGATTTTTTGACTAGTCTAGAAATGCAAGAAAAATAAAGAAAAAAGTTCTTTTTATTCCTGCTTATGATGTCTTTTTAGAAAAGAAAAAAGAGGTGAAGAGGAAGAATCCTAATGCACCTAAATGAACAAATAAGGAAGGGAACCCAAGGAAGGCCCTAAAGGGGTCCCACCGGGCATGCCAGAATGTTTCTATTCAAATTTTGCTTTCAGATTCAAAGGAGAGAAAATGAGAAACTTAAGAAGGAATGGTCAAGGCTTGATGTGTACCTGGATATAGTCTGTGCACCGTAATCCAGACGCTGTGAGTACTCCTCTTTGGCTGTGGAGGAATGACACCTACAAACAAAAGAAACTTGGACAAAAGAAGGCGTTAGATGGATAGATGGTGGGTTGCCAAGCGAAAGCTTGATCCCAGAAGTATGGAGACTTCCTTAAGGGATAAAAACCCACTAATCAATAAAAAGAAGTGTCTGATAAACAACAGAATGATAAAGAATTGAAATGATAAAAGATGGAATGAAAAAGGGAAGCAAAGGCTTACTTGAAAGAAGCTATCAAACTGGTCACAGTCACCAGCGTCGATTGGTAAAGGTGCCGACGTCAGTTAATCTACCGATGGCGGTTGGGGTAGTGACCGGCGTCGATAGAGGAAAAGGTCTTGGGATAAGGTTTGGGTAGGTCTGTGGTTCGTGGACAGAGTCTGGTTAGGGTCTGGGTTTATTTGAGTGGTCTTGAGACAAAGTTTTGGGCTTGGTTGAATGGTCTGGGGTCTGGGTCTGAGAGTTTGATTGAATGGACAGAGTATATGGTCTGACAGAGGACAGAGGCAATAGGGAGATGGAGAAGTAAAGATTCAGGTCTAGCTTGGTTAACAGTCTAGTTTGGGGAGAGGGAATACTAAATCTAATTCATAATACTTAGAAGCAAATGACTAGAAAACACAAAGAAAACACAGACAATATACTTCCCTATGCCTTGATGAAGGTGTGCTACTGATGATTCCCGTACCCACTATTGATGTAGCCTGTGTGGAGAACCTGTTGCTGACAGAGAAATCTAAAGCTGTTATTGCACTTGAGGGAGAGAGTGAGAGGTTTGATTGAGAGATTTTGTAGATTGACGGATGGTCAAAGACTGAAGATTGAAGGATTCATGATTTGTTTCTGAGATTAGCTGATTGTGATTGGGATCAGTCCAAAAGTCAAAAAAGTTGGTTAAGTATAACCAACATCGGTGATTCCGTCGGCGTCGACCGACATTTGACCGACGTCGGCGGGTTTAGAACGGGCAAAAAGAGCCACCAAGCCTGTTTTTCATCCGCCAAGTGCACTATCCGTTGGAGAATGTCAAGGTTGGGCTAAATACGCACGAGAGTTTGTTAGGTGGTTAGAGAGAAGTAGGAATAGGTCTTGGGTGAGTCATAGGATGGGAATTAGTCCAAGGTGAGGTGTCCTAGGTGAGGTGTCATAGGTTATGTGTCCAAAGAGTGGGGGTTAATTCAAAATAAGTTTATTATTTTAAATTAGTAATTACATGTTTTAAGAATGGGTTAGGAATGGACCAAGGGGGAAGGTGACCAAGGGTTAGACACTATTTAGGTGTCTACATTGAGCCCAAGTGGAACATTATAATAAAGTGAAATGATGCAACATGATGATAGAGAGACAAATAAAGGTTTGTATGGACTTTTGAGACAAAAAAATCAGCTTAGAAACCTACAGTGAAAGCAAATTGTGCACCTAAAGTCAGGTAGAAAGGTAAAACATAGTCAATTTTTAATGAATTCCAATGTGTTACCTTATTAAACAAATGTTAAGAGGGTTGATCCCTCTAAAACCCTCCTAAAACCTTGTTTAATACCTGAGGTGGAAATGAGCCTAAAAAATGCCCCTAGTTGGAGGAATTTGACCTTAAGTGATGAAGAGAAATTGTTTCCAACTCCATGAAGATCATATCTATGGCTTTTTTATGTATGGAACTATACAGGTCATAGTAAAATAGGTCTTATTTTGACCATTTTTAGTGGTGTACAGGCTACAAGAGGAGTTAGGAGATGAGAAAAACTTTGGGAGGAAGATTTAATCTTGAGCTAACTTAAAAAATTCACCTCATCTCATAAATAATCATCTAAGTGCCTAAAATAGGCCCTCACTTTTAGCCAGTCCTGTGAGCCATCGAGTGAACACTTGAAGGAAGAGGTGAAATGCAATTAGGGAGGCCTTTTTATGGTTTTTTCCTTAAAAATGATGATAGGAGAAACTTTTTAAAGTGTCATTCCATCTTGTGCAAGGATTAGCAATGAAAATTTGGAAGTTTTGAATGCCAAGTGGAGAAGGTACATGGAAAAGAGCCTTTTGAAACTACCAAGGATGATTTTACATGTCCAAAAGAATAGGGATTGTTATAGGTCAATCCAATGCATGTGGGGACTTGTTTGTAACCCATATTACTTAGACCAACCATTATACCTAGTCATATGTAGGGATAAGGGTAGTTTTGGAAGGAATCATATAGGTAGTTTCTTATGCCAAACCTATAGCTTTTGTGCCACTTTTCACTATATTTATGACTTGTGTGGAAAATTAAACATTCTTGAAATGGAATAGCTCACCCCACCTCTCCTCTACATGAAATTTTAACAAATTTTCACTTGGTGACACATGTCCATGTGCCTCTTCAACTTCTCTTCTCTTTTTCTTCCTCCAAATGCTATAAATTTAGGCCTTTTGGATATTTTAGGGGGACTCCACTTGGGTATGGTGAATCCCTACCAAAATTATACCTTGAAATCAATGAAAACAATTTACTTACCTCATTCAAAGAATCCACTAATTGTAAATGATAGTGTTTAGTCTTGTGCAAGTGTGATGTCTATTTACCTTCACATACTATTCCTACTATTACCTAGTGTGCTATGTTCTCTTTCTTGTAGGTCAAAACGAAGTGTCCAAAGAGGTTTTAGGTGTAGTGAATATATCATTCAATAGAGTGTCATAGCATTCCTATTTCCTAAGTTTTCCTTAACATATGCTATCTCCTAGACCCCATGTTGAAGCATTGATGTGTGTGAGAGAGAGAGAGAGTTGATATTGAGTGAAGTGTTTATGTAAGTTGTTCTTAGTTTAAAGTGTATTTCAAAGAGTGTGAGTTGATAAAATATTTAGTTTATCAACTTCATATATTAGGCTTACTTTTAATTTTATTCTAAACTAATTTCAAACCCCAAAGTGTTGATATTAGGGACATGTGCTTGAATGATACATCAAAGGGAGCTAGCCCTTATCTAGAGGTTCATCTCACAAGTTTTCTCACCCACAACAAGTGAGATGTCCCAATTTTGCCACTTGAATTAGAGGCCTATAAATCCTCTTCTCATATGGTGCATCCAAGTGTCAATAGTTTTTAACACACTTGATGGGACTATTTGTCCAAGGAGTTGAAGAATTCTTGGTGTGTTCTTCAACCAATCAGACTTTGTAGGCATTTCAATCAACAACAATGGTGAATTTGAGTTTAATTAGCTGGTTAAGCAGCCCTAATACATCAAGAAAACATATTTGGTATGTATAATCCCATTTTTGAGTAGTATGGACCTTGTGTTCCTTCATATAATTTTGATCAAGCTCATGTTGTTCATGGAATCACCTCAAGCTGCTCTTCTAATAGTCCTTCTCTTAGTAAATCCAAGAGTGCTAGGGAGATAATGTTGGAGTTTAAAAATAAAATATTAGAGATATATAGGTTGAATGAGAAAAATAGACACTATAATGAGATAATGTACAAAGAAAAGTGTTTATTTAAGAAATCTTAAGCCATGAAATCCATGAAAGAGAAACTAGTAAGATGGAGGAGTAAATCCATTCAAGGCAATTAGCCTTGTATTCCTTTTTTCATCCCAAATTAGCCTTATCCTATTCAAAATAAACCCTCCTATTGTACATAAAATCCTTTAAATCAAATAACACTTGCTCACAAATATAAAATGAGTTAACCTTCTAAACTATCTAATACATTAACTACTCTTGTTGTTAATCCTTTGCACCTATCAATATAACACCAAAGGACATTAGAACAACCTTATATGGAAACTAAATATTTCAATCCCTTAGATTATGAACCCTCCTTTGAAATAAGTCATCATATTTACTTTAGAAAATAACACATTCATCCTCAAGCAACTCTTTTTATGCATGCACAAACTCTTCCTAGAATCCCTCAACCTCCTCAAGTCCTTCAACATGATGTCAATATTCCAAGTTGGAGAAATGTCTATCATGAACCAACTCAAGACCTTGAGAAAGATGAAGTTGATACCTATCCTCAAGAAGAGAGTTCCAATCCTAAGATCATGAGTTGGAATGAAATAGTGGAATCATGGGGTAAGAAAGAAGAGAAGAGTATTGTTCAAGAATGTGAAGCAAAAAATGAAGCTATTCCTCCTCAAGTCCCTCCCACCCTTCCCCAATAAACCTCTTATTTTCCATGTCAAACCTCTCATACTCCCAATCATCATGATGATGCATATGATCTCCAAAAAAGACTCTTCTAAGAGAATCTAGCCTAGCAGATTGAAGCATTAGAGTCAAGAATGAGGTTACTTAGTACAGGTGTAATGGAAGGTTTAGACCCAATAGAAGATTCCATGTCTAAACACACCTCATATACACTCCTTAAAGAGATTTATCAAGATACATCTGATGTAGATTAAGTGCTGGTCAAGTGGAAGGAATAAAATCAATTGATTTTAGTCCAAGGTTTACTTCCTCGTCGTCATGAGCTTCTCAAAGAACACCCCACTTCTTATCCCCAATCTGATTTTGAGCTCACTAGTGCTTGACTTTTTTCAAATTCCATTGGTAATTCCTCCCTTTTATCTCACACTCCATTTTCACTTCCTTCACCTTCCATTACCTTCCATACTACAACTCTTACATTTCAAACTCATGAACCTATCCATTTACCCTTCACCTCATTCCCTTCTAAAGAGGAACCTATTTTGAGGGAGGCAAGTGAGCAATAGAAAATGAATTTTTTGGCTGATCAAGAGGATATTATGAGTGATGATGAAGATAAAATCATTATCGGAACTCCCCATGAGCATCATCATGGTGATCATCATCATGAACATGAGACGGAAGGCATTATCAAAGATGAACAATGTAGTCAAATCATATTTCAAGAGGTGGCTATCCTAGAAGGTTTTCATGAGAATAAGGTTGAAGAAGTGACTTTTAAAGGTGGCATGATTCAAGGAGAAGTTATAGGTCACACATAATATGAAAATGTTACAATAAAATTTTAATTATAGGAATCAAAGACATCAGTTGATATGGAAATTGATCTTGATGAAGCACATAAAGAAAGAATAATGTAACTAAATGGGTTGGATGAACTGAGAATGGATGAACTCACTCAAACCAACATGATCTAGAGACAAAGAAAGAAGTGGTATGGCACACATATTAGAGAAAGATAGTTTCAAGAAGGATATTGGGCACTTAAATTTGATTCTAAAATCCATAATTTCAAGGGTAAGCTTAGGACAAGATGGTTAGGACCATATCTGATCAAAACCATTTTTAGAAATGGCTCTATCTAGATTTAACCAATTGATGGTGATAAAAAGACACTTTTGGTCAATGGTCATAAGATTAAGTTATACAAAATGTTAGACATGAAAACCTAGAACCACAAACCTGGCTCTGATTCCAACTTGTCAGGATCTTGCTCCTCAATAAGAGCACAATATGATTACCTTGTATAAGCAACTAATCACAAAATTAAATTAGAATTAACAAGTAACTAGAATTCACAAATGACATAGAATATGAGAGACGATACACAATCTTGTATTAATACTCATGCCAGAAAGAAATACAATGAAGATGCCACAATCTTCCACACCTCTCAGATGTACAGATCTCTTTCCCTCAAGAGTTCACTCTCCTACCAAAAATGGTCCCAACACACAACTCAAACACAGAGTTGGTGTTCACCTCCAACCAGTCAGTAATAACCCTGCTAGTACACAAGTACTCAAAGTACTTCAAGTAGATCTCCCATGAACCTGCAAAAAACTGCAACTCAAATGATCTTACTTACCATGTAGATCTTCTTCCTGATCTTGCTACCACCTGTAGATCAACTATTCTTACAATTGGAAGGATCTCTTCCTTGCCTTAATCCTTGATTACAATACATGCCAATGAGTCTATAAATAGATACCATACTAAACAATAACTTAGACTTCTAATTTATAATAATTAGACACGCAGCTCAAGACTCAAAATAGCCTTTACATGTAAACAATCAGTTCAACAAACTAATTGTTCGTGCAACGAACAGTTTTAGAATTACACAGGTGACCGATGTCAGTCCCTATCTGACTAAATATGACCGATGTCGGCTAACTCCTACTGATGTCAGTTGCCCTTCTGTTCACCCCTGACTGACGTCGATTGCGCAACCAACATTGGTATCCCTAGAAATCAACAACCTCCTCCATGTTTGCAAACAGTGAAGCTTTTAGCTCCACAACCTAACAATCTCCCACTTGGAGATAAACAACTACACCTATACCTATACCTGTACATCATCTAGTTTTTTTCCTTGGCTTTGTATCCCTCTTCAATATTACCCTTGAAGACCAACCACCATAAATCCTGTGGTGCACCTCCTGTCATCCAAATCACCTGCCACATCCACATATACAAACCCATGTAGAAAACAACTTGACCCTGCATAGCATGTGCACCTACTGCTGGTCCCTCTCAGATCCCTGAGAATCCACTGAACTGCCCTCCAGTGCTTCTTTCTTGAATTGGCTCCAAACTTGCTGACAACTCCCACTGCTTGGGAAATCTCAGGTTTAGTACACATGTACTCAACCTCATCATGTGAATCAAGAAACTGTTCATAGAACTGTCCAACCATCGACGTGCTAACTGATTTCACACAATCATCTAAATCCAAAATTAACCTGTGACCTTCCATGTCTCTAGAACACACTCATGCCAAAGAATCTTGCTGCTCCTAAATTCCTCATGACACACCTCTGAACTAACTTTACCTTTAGTTTAGCAACTCCCTATATGTGTAACCCTACAATAAGCACAACATACAGTAACATGATAATGTAGCTAATATTATCCAACCTGGTAAAGAGAAACACAATGGTCAAACCTCCATTGTCTTGTAGCTTACACAAGACCATATACCCTAGCCTTCCGTCTCACGTGTCCATTCTCGCTCTTCTTTATCTTAAACATCCATTTGTTTTTCAGTGCTTTCTTCTAGCTAGCAACTCCACCAAAAACTCCTATTTGGTTCTTCTCCAAGGAATCACATCCTTCATCCATGCCAAGATCCCACTATTTCCTAGATCTACCTACTCTACTTCTTTAATAACTTCTTGGTTCTTGACCATCAGTGAGCAACAAGTAGTGTAAAAAAGGGAAATGATGAATTTGAGGCTTACTTACCCTTTAAGTCTTCCATATGGGCGCTTGAGACTCCTTGACAGCTTGATGTCTACCCAAAATTTGTCTCAGTGACCGATGCTGATCACATCTCAGTCTACACCTGACCGATGTCGGTTCCATGTGACTACCTCATCACTGACATTGGTTCTCTTTGACTGACACTGATGTTTATTTGTCTTGAGTCACCGACGTCAGGCTACACATAGTCGATGTCGGTCCCTGTCTAGATGTCAACGCCAATTTTATAACTAACGTCAGTCTCTATGTTTTACTTGTGAGTGATGACTTCTACCCGCAAGCTTCTTTTGGATCAAACCCTTGTCCATATCAACCTTGCTCTGCTTAGAATTCCTCAGCCCCTTACACTGATCTCTGTCCGTCATCTTCTCCTTAAAAACTAAGGCTTTTCTGTTCTTGTCACTAACATCAAATTTCTCAAGAAACATCACTTTCTTCTTTTTCTTATAGAAATCTCAATCCATGCTTTTCAAATCTGAAAGCATACCCTTTGACTCAAGAACATGCATCCCCTTCATATTCATGTGACCAAGCCTATTAAGCCACATCTTTGAATCTACAACTGAAGTAGATAAACCAGAAGGAGAATCAGTAATACAAGTAGATAGATAAAGCGTACCTACTTTCTTACCTCTTGATACAACAATTGCACCCTTGGTAACCTTCTAAGAGTCCACTGTGAGAGTTACTGTGCAACCCTCATCACCCAAGTTTCCAACAGATATCAAATTCCACTTTAGGACTGGGACATATATGACCTCCTTCAACACCCATGTGTTTTCCATCTTTAATTTTAGCTTCACTTTCCCTTTGCCAACCATTTGACAAGGCTTACCATCCCCTAAATAAATTTCTCCAAAGTCTCCCTAGACATACTCATGAAAAAATTACCTATTTGGGGATGCATGGAAAGAGGCACCAGAATCTAAAACCCAAGATTCTACTTTATCCAAGGAACATACTAGAGCATCCTATGCAACAATACCTACAACATCTATAACATATGATTCTTTAGTTCCTTCTTGCTGATCTTCAACCAACCAACAATCTCTCTTTACATGCCCTTGCTTTCCACATTTCTAGCAGGTTATTCTACCATACCTGGACTTGGATCTCCTACCTATCTTTGACCTTGATCTCCCATGCTCGATCTTCTCTCTTTGCCTTCCCCTAATTTCAACACTCAAATCATTCCCTAATGATTCACCTATGCTTTTCCTATGAATTTTTTCATTCAAGATGACACTCACAACATCATCCACTTTTAAGATTTTAGAAGCAGACGGAATATTACTAACTGCCATTACCAAACTCTCCCAACTTTTAGGTAATGAGCATAAGATTAAGAGAGCCTTAATTTCATCATCAAAAATAATATTGATTGAATTTAATTGGTTTACCAAACCATGGAAATCACTAAGATGACTATGAACAGATCCACCTTCCAACATTTGCAAATTAAATAATTGCTTCTTAAGAAATACCTTATTCGAAGCTGAGGGTTTTTCATATAAATTTTCAAAAGATTCCATCAAATCTATCATTGTCTTAGCCTGTGATAATTTGGAAATCACAGATGATGCAAGACTCAACCTTATAGATCCTAGAGCCTTCTGATCAAGAACCTTCCATTCTTCATCCTTCATATCCATGGGCTTGCATGCAACCCCACCCAACGGTAAGTACAAATCTTTTTGATACAGATAATTTTCAATCTGCATCCTCCATAATTGATAGTTCTTGCCATTAAACTTCTCCATTTGTAGCTTACTTTCTTCTGCCATTGCTATACTCCCACTCAAATAGAAACCCCTGTGAGTGACCTATAATCAACAAACACTAACCAGATCTGATACAGCCTGTTAGTAACCCAACCAAAAGCTCTGATACCAGTTGTTAGGCATGGAAACCTAGAACCACAAACCTGGCTCTGATTCCAACTTGTCAGGATCTTGCTCCTCAATAAAAGCACAATATGATTACCTTGTATAAGCAACTAATCACGGAATTAAACCAGAATTAACAAGTAACTAGAATTCACAAATGACACAAAATATGAGAGACAATACACAATCTTGTATTAATACTCATGCTAGAAAGAAATACAATGAAGATGCCTAAATCTTCCACACCTCTCAGATGCACAGATCTCTTTCCCTCAAGAGTTCACTCTCCTACCAAAATGGTCCCAACACACAACTCAAACATAGAGTCAGTGTTCACCTCCAACCAGTTAGTAATAACCCTGCCAGTACACAAGTACTCAAAGTACTTCAAGTAGATCTCCCATGAACTTGCAACAACCTACAACTCAAATGATCTTACTTACCATGTAGAACTTCTTCCTGATCTTGTTGCCACCTGCAGATCAACTGTTCTTACAATTGGAAGGATCTCTTCCTTGCCTTAATTTTTGATTACAATACATGCCAATGAGTCTATAAATAGATCCCATACTAAACAATAACTTAGACTTCTAATTTACAATAATTAGACACGCAGATCAAGACTCAAAATAGCCTTTACATGCAAATAATCAGTTTAACAAACTAATTGTTCATGCAACGAGTAGTTCTGAAACCGCACAAGCGACCAACGTCGGTCCCTATCTGACTGGATATGACCGACGTCGGCTGACTCCTACTGATGTCGGTTGCCCTTCTGTTCACCCCTGACCGACGTCGGTTACGCTATCAACGCCGGTATCCCTAGAACTTAGCAACCTCTTCTATGTTTGCAAATAGTGAAGCTTTTAGCTCCACAACCTAACACAAAAGACCTCTTATCAAAATAGAGTTTATTGACTAAAATCAAGACCAATTTGACCTTGTGGAAGAAACAAGTATTTCTACCAAGGCCAAAGGATCTTTATTATAAAAATATAATAAAGGAGAAGTGATGAAAACCAACAAATGATGTTTCTCCTTAAAAAAACAAAAAAAAAATTAGAAAAAAAAAGTAAAAAAAATGAAAATACAAAAAAAATTGAAAGGTGAAAACTAGAAAATGACACTTTTCAGAAGAATATTTTTGTAATAAAATATGAATTATCATCAACTAACCTGTCTTCTCAGATGTGTTTATCCCTATAAGACACATGGAACCTCTAGGAGATAGGCATGGATTTGTATGACAAAGGTACAGTTGTATTGCCTTCCCAAAAGATCAAGTATTTTCTATTTCATGTCATACATGTATAATCATTAGGCAGTTAACACTTATTTAAATGGATAAGTTTTGGTGATGTCACATGGATATGATAAAGAGAGCAGTATCATCACTACATCTAAATATTTGATGTGAAGTTGTTTTAAAAATGAACTTTTCAAAAAGATATGATGTGATGTTAAAATCATTATAGATATTATTTTAAGTGGTGATAATAATGACCTTTACACCACATCATTGATAATGACCAAAAATGTGCTTTCTCATTAAATATTTCATGCTCTAAAGTAATCACCATAATCGTTGCCATAATTGTTATCATATTTTCATGATATAGTTTTATTTGCTATTCATTATTTCATTATCAACGCTATCTATTGTTTCATCATATCCATAATTTCTTGGCTTCCTTTGAACCCCATGTAGTTTTGAGCTCCATTTTTCATAGTGTAGTCATATTTTCAAGAAAATAGTGACAACTCCAAAGATGGGAGGCAAGAAGAAGAAAAGTGAACCAAAATCTTTAGACACATTTCTTCAAGATAAATCATCTAGAGATTTTTTTGAGTTGATAAGATGGTTAAATTTCTTGAAAATGTTTCTAGGTTTTCAAGAAGATATTATGCAATAATTCTTTGAAAATTTTGATGAAGATCATTCTATTTTCATAGGTAAAAACATTTTGGTAGATCCCTATGTGATTAGTCAACTCTCTAGAATGTTTGAAGAGGGTGTAGTTGTCATAGATAAATTAAGCTTTGATGACTTAATTTAGATGTTTATTAAAATAAATGAGGTCCATCTCAGATTGGTCAAATCCCCACAAGGTGTGTTGAGAGGAATTATGAGAGAAAGCCTTCCATAGCCATTGAAAAATGTTGCATCTAGGTTATGAAGTATCTTACTTGTGATGGTCAATTTACAATGGTCAATGGAGATGCCATGTGACTTATTATTCACCTAAGGAAAGGAGCCAATAGGGTAGAGTACTAGGTAAATCTTCCATATTTTATTTACAATGACCTAATTAATGTTGATCAAAAATTAAAAATAGATACTGGGTCCATCCGACACCATGGGTTGGTTACCCTCATCTATCAACATCATTTTAAACAAAAACCTATTGGTGAAAAGGCTTGGTCCTCCTTTATTCATAAATTCTTCCAAATGTCTATCAAGAAAATGTTGGAATAATGCATATTTAAGCTTACCTAGGGTTAATAGGGTAAGTTATTTATTACCGAGAGTAAAATTTATTTACGTCAGTTAATTTATTTTATTGTTGAGAATTTCTCAACAATATATTTGTTCGTAGTATGAGAAAACAAATAGTTTGTTTTCTCTATTTTGTAATCATTACAAATAGTTTGTTAACATGAAACAAACTAATTGTATTATAAATTATTTGCATTATATGGGAAATAAATGAGAGATTAATGAGAATATACAGAGAAATTTGTGGATTATCACCTATTTTTTAGGTGTGGCAAATTTATTTATTCTCTAGAAATATTTGCAGGTTATTTGTTGTGGGTTCTTTCTCCTAGATTGATCCTGTGGATCATGTGTATCTTCTGCTCATTCTTTCATGGTATCAGAGCTTGGAGTTCCAGTTGAAGATTCTCTTCCCTGTGATTTTTCATCTTTTAACACATTCAAAAATATTATTTTATTGATGTGTTACAGATATTTTTAATTCTCTCAAATTCTGGTTCTTATTTACTATTTTTTTTGGAAAATTATGTACTTTATGCTCATTAAATGACCGTAAAGATTTCCAAAATCAGATTTTTTTATGGGGACGTAGGAAATCAAGTCAGAAATCCATTCCAATTTGAATTTTTACATTTAATTTTGGACGTACAGCTCTTTCCTTCCAAATTCTGCTGACTGGTTCCTATTGGCAGACTGCAGTACCTGTTCATTTTTCTGATGTGGCAGATCGTATGGTTGAATTTTTTTGAATTTGAGACCTGTTAATGAAATCTGACTCTTATATCTTTCTATCCATATAATTTTTGATGAATTTGGATCAGGCTGTACAATGTTTTGGAAGCCAACAATAGGAAATTAAAAACTATTTTTTTGTCTACTGCATAACTGCACAGATTTCTTATTTTTGAACGCCTTATGCTGCATAAAATCCAAATATGAAAATTTCATGTGATATCAGACTTCCAAATATTTCATTTCATGCTGAGAAGGATGGATTTGGAGCAGGGCGTACAGTCCTTTTGGCAGATCCAGTGGAGCCATTCTGCATTGCTGAAAGGTGTTTTTTCCTTGGCTGTGTTTACAAATTTTCTCAAATATTTCCCTGACCACCATGCCTTGCTAGAAAAAGAGTTTATTTTTGATAAAGCCAAAGATTATTCAGCTGATATCTCACATGTGTGAGTCATTTTTGGCCTTTTTTATTTTTTTTTAGATTTTTTTAGTGGTTTAAATGCAAGTCTCTAGCTTTGAAAGTTCAAATTTGACTTTGCTAAAGCGGTTAGAGCTATTTTGTTAAAAATTTGTAGGGAGGAGGTCTTGGGGTCAAATCCCCATACATTTTTTTTTTGCATAAAAGCAATTTTTTAATTTTGTATAAGCCAAGGCTAAATTTTTTTTCGTCGGGAGACGTTAAATTGTAACGGGAGGGGTGTTTTTTTTAGGAAAAACAAATGTCTAGATTGTTCTCGTCAACTTCATCATCTTCCTTGAGAATGGAATATTGATTATTTGAACCTCTAAATTCTAAAAATTACCATGTTTGGAAGCTGAAAATGTAACAACTCCTTCAATCAAAGGGCTTATGAAGATTTTTTTCTGAAACGACACCTGCAACATTCACCACTGAAAAAGACAAATATGCATATGGTTGTAAGCAGGATGAGGCTCTTGGATTGATTTGCCTCAACGTCTCAAATAATCTTCAATTTCACATTGTAGATGCTACTACGCCAAAAGAGGTATGGGAAAAATTTAAAAACCTATTTGGCAAAGTTAATGAGTTTAAAATTTTGCAATTAGATGTAGAATTGAGTACTCTCTCTCCATCAGATTTCCCTTCAATAGATGAATTCTTAGCAAAATTCAAATTTATAAGGTCACAATTGAAAGCTGGTGACAAGGATAAAAGTGATCAGAAGTGCATTTTCATGATTTTTTCAAAGTTGAAAGGACCATATAGTTTTTTTTCCTCTGCTTTTTATACTATGATGGATACATTAGGTGATGAATTCAAATGGCCTTCCTTTGAAGTTTTTTGTGAAAGATTGACTAGGGAGCAAACTAAATTAATGGCCTTAGATGATCTACCTGGTCCTAGTCATGCTCTAGTTGCTAATTCTTCTAAAGGAAAACCTTCACCTAAGTCTAACAAGCAAGAACCTTCAAATAACCCTCCAGAGTCCACTACCCAATCACCTCATCATTCTAAATCTACTAAGACCAAAAAGTCCTTTAAGTAAAAGAAGAAAACATTTGGTCCATGTAATTTTTGTGGTGGTCCTAATCATGATGAAAGTAGATGTTTTAAGAAGATGGAAGCATTAGAGGCAGTGGTTAGACAACACAAAATTTCCATTCCATCTCCATCTCCTTCTACTTCTGTAGGAAAAGGGAAAGCACTTTTAGCCAGGGCTATATCTTCATGTCAGGATCAGTGTATTTTTGTCTCAGGTGCTTCTAACCATCTCACACATTCTAAGGATCTATTGTCTTCTCTTACAGATTATAGTACATCACATATTTTTATGGGTAACTCCTCACACATTGAAGTTTTGGGAACTGGTACTGTTGATAAATAGGATGGATGTTTTAACAATGTATTGCTTGTACCCCAAATCTCTTCTAATCTTCTCTCTTTATATCAAATATGTAATTCTGGTACTGGTAAAACTATGGAGTTTACTTCACATGATGTTGTAATAAGAGAATGTAATGATCCTAGTGAGATAGTTGCTACAGGTACAGTAGACCATACTGCAAGACTCTATACTTTTGATAAGTTTGAGTCTTTTATGTCTTCTGGTTCTTCACTTATAACACATGGTAATAATCATAGTGAATTGTGGCATGAGAGATTAGGACATTTGAGTTATGGATATATGCAACAAATGAGTACAAAACATCTTGTAAAAGGCCTTCCTAAGGTCTCATGTATTGATGGGGTGTGTCCTGGTTGTCTAGTTGGTAAACAACATCAGGATCCATTTCCAGTTGGTAAGGCCACACGTGCAAATGCACCCTTAGAGATGGTTCATAGTGATTTGATAACTTTTCCAACTCGTTCTTTTTTAGGGGCTAAATATGCACTCACATTCATTGATGATTTCACTCATAAAACTTGGGTATATTTTCTCAAGTTGAAAAGTGAAGTTTTTGAGACTTTTAAGGCTTTCAAAGCCTTTGTTGAAAAACAATCATCTCTTCCTCTTAAGAAGATACACAGTGACAATGGGGGGGAATATGATAGTAATGCTTTCTATGATTTTTGTATTGAGCATGGGATACAACATTAGTTCACTGTACCACACACTCCTCAACAAAATGGTGTAGCAGAGAGGAAGAATCAAACATTGAAAGAGATGGCTAATTGTATGATTCACTCTAAAAATTTGGGTCCACAATATTGGGCTGAAGCTGTAAATTATGCAAACTACATTCAAAACCGTATGCCTCACAAAGCTATGCAAAATATGACACCAGAAGAAGCTTGGTATGGGATCAAGCCTGATATTTCAGATTTTTGCATCTTTGGGAGTCAAGCATGGGCATTCATTCCTGATGACAAATGTAAAGCATTGGAGAAGAAAAGCCAACCACTCATTTTTGTTGGTTATTGTGAAGATGTAAAAGCCTACCATCTTTTTGATCCTATCACACATGATGTGTTGTTTCGATGGGATGTTTAGGTTGATGAGCTACCCACTCCACAGGAGTGTACACATAGTTCTTCTTCTCCCCCTCCTTCTACTGAGGATAGTGTGGATTTGATTTCTATTGTTGATGATGATGATGTTGCACTTATTCAGCCACCACAACCATCTTCTTCACCACCTTTGCCTAAATGGTCAAAGAGCACTCTACAGGTAGCTAGTTCTTTTGTTGGTGATCCATCTGATTCTTGTCACACTTACATACATCTGGTGTTTCTCTTTTGGGACAAGCTTGCACAAATGATCCAGTGTTGTTTTTTGAGGCTAATGGTATACCCAAGTGAGATGTTGCTATGTATGATGAGTATTCTTCATTAATGAAGAATGATACTTGGGATCTTGTCCCTCTTCCTAAGGGAAGAAAACTTGTAAAATGTAAATGGGTCTATAGGACCAAATATGCTATAGATGGATCAGTAGATAAGTACAAAGCTAGATTAGTAGCTAGGGGTTTTTCACAGGTTGAAGGGGTTGATTACTCTGAGACCTTTTCCCCTGTAGCTAAGATGGATTCTATTCAGCTTGTACTCTCTCTTGTTGCTTCACATTCTTGGTCTATTTTTCAGATGGATGTGAAGAGTGCTTTCTTGCATGGTGATCTCCATGAGGAGATCTATATGGAGCAGCCTCCAAGATTTGTGCAGGACTCATCATTGGTTTGTAGACTCCATCGTTCTCTTTATGGCCTAAAACAAGTTCCTCGAGCTTGGTACGAGAAGATGGATAGTTTTCTTTCGAGTTCTAGTTTTATTCGTTGTGAGTCAGATCACAATGTATACATCCTAAAGCAAGGTGAGGAGCTTGTCATTTTGGTTTTGTATGTTGATGATCTCATCCTCATTGGCAGTTCAAATTCCTTGATACATGACATCAAGGACAAGTTAGCAGATAGGTTTGATATGATAGATCTGGGACTTCTACATTATTTTCTTAGTCTTCAAGTTTTTCAATCTTCTGAGGGCATTTCTATTAGACAACAGAAGTATGCGACAGATCTTCTTCATCGATTTGGCATGGTTGATTATAAGCCTGCACCCACTCCATATCAGTCAAGTATTGTGTTGTCTGCCACTTATATGACTCTTATTGTTGATTCCACTTTGTATCGGCAACTTGTAGGTAGTCTTTTATACCTGACTCATACCCATCCCAACATCACATTTGCTGTGAACCTTGTCTCTCGGTTCTCACATGAGCCTCATGAGAGTCATTGGCAAGCAACCAAGCATATTTTGCACTACATTCGGGGCACCACTCACTTTGGTATACATTACACACCACAAAGTTCTACATAGCTTGTTGGATACATTGACTCTGATTGGACTGGTGATGTTGACACTCACAAGTCCACTTGTGGATTCGCTTTCACACTTGGTTCAGGTCTAGTTGCTTGGGCATGCAAAAAGTAGACTACTTTTACATTGTCCTCTACTGAGGCTGAGTATCGAGGTGCTGTCAAAGCTAGTCAGGAGATACTTTGGCTTCGATAGTTGCTTGGAGAGTTTGGCTTCACACAGCAGGGTCCTACTACTCTTTGGTGTGATAACAAAAGTGCGATTGCTATTTCACGCAATCTTGTTGAGCATCAGCAGACAAAACACATTGAGATTCACATGCACTTCATTCGACATCTTATTTAGGATGGAGTTCTTTCTTTGGAGTTTGTGCCTACAGCTGAGCAAATTGTAGACATCTTCACTAAACCTTTGGCTTTTCATCATTATCTTCAGTTGCAAGAGATGCTTGGGGTGAAGGAAGTTGTCCTTGGGGGGATTTCACATGAAGTCCTTCCTTCCTTTATTTTTCATATATTTTTATTGGTTTGTACATGGGTACCTTATCAGGCCTAGTAGTCAGGACCCATCTTTGTTTATCATTCTCCCTATGTTTTGCTTAAGCGAGGGTGTTGGAATAATGCATATTTAAGCTTACCTAGGGTTAATAGGGTAAGTTATTTATTATCGAGGGTAAAATTTATTTACCTTGATTAATTTATTTTATTGTTGAGAATTTCTCAACAATATATTTGTTCGTAGTATGAGAAAACAAATAGTTTGTTTTCTCTATTTTGTAATCATTACAAATAGCTTTTTAACATGAAACAAACTATTTGTATTATAAATACTTTGCATTATATGGGAAATAAATGAGAGATTAATGAGAATATACAGATAAATTTGTGGATTATCACCTATTTTTTAGGTGTGACAAATTTATTTCTCTAGAAATATTTGCAGGTTATTTGTTGTGGGTTCTTTCTCCTGGATTGATCCTGTGAATCCTGTGTATCTCCTGCTCATTCTCTCAGAAAACACTATGCCCTATTTATCATTCCCCCATAACAACATAGATTGAATAAGGCCCATCTTCAACACCCTCACCTCCAAATATGTTGTATTGAAGATCAGAAAGATGAATAAGAGTTTCTTAAAAAAACTCTAATTCTCCAGTCAAGCTCTGACACAGTCATCTGATAATTTTGTAGGAGGAAGAAGAAAGAGATGTTCAATAGACTAAAATTTGGGAAACTTAAGCTCTCACATAGATGTTACAGATGATGAACAAGTAGTAGAAGAAGAACCTCATGCACAAAAAAATTGTAGTTGAAGAAAAAACCCTTGCTAAAGAAATTGTAGCTCAAGAAGCATAAAGACTTTTACCCTTTATAGTTGATAAGGGTAAAGAACCATTTATATAATAATGTCCATCTTCCCACCAGCCTGTTAATGAAGAAGAAGAGTTGCATCATGTCATGGCTCTATCCCAGAATGAAAAAATAATTTGGCAGCAACAAGTAAAATTGGATTTTATTTATTTAACACTACAAGGTAAGAACTAAATTATTTTCCATTTATAAAAAATATTTGAAGAATATATCACTAAAGTTAGGTCACTAGAGGTAATTCTTATAGTAATGAATTATAAGTAGACTAGAGTACATAATCTGATATTTTCCCAAACTCAAGAATTGAGTACTTTACAAAATTCTCTTACCATTAAGGATACCCATATTATTGATTTGTAAAATTCTATTTTTGATAAATATACTTAAATTAAAATCTATAATATTATATATTTGATATAAATGCATTTATTGTTGAACACACTACTAGAATACAAGAGCTAATTGTTGACCAAGTTTGACTTTCTAGTCAAACTAGGGTACTTATAGGAAAAAACTTAAGTCTTTGGGTTTATAAGGGGTTTAAATGGATTCTATAATGTGTTTCAAGGGTCAATTAATGTCATTTCATGTTATGCTACCTTTGGTTGTTAGTCCCCTAGGTCTATTTATCATTTTTGGGTCATTTAGAGGTTATTTTAAGTGCATTTAATGCTTTGTACAAGTTTATTGGGATTTTTTAAAGTTAAAAAATATGATTTCATCCCCCATGTGTCATTATAAGTATTAATAATCTGAAATTACTAAAACTTTTGTAGGTTGTTTAGATAGAAGGTAGTTCTCTTGGCCAAAAAGAGAGATTTGAGCACTTGTACAACTTCTTTGGGAAGTGTGCCACTTTTAAAACATGAAAATATGACTATTTACCTTCATAAAGCTCATTTACACATTTTTTTGTAGATGGTGCATTAAAAATTTCATTTCTTGTTTCCTTTCCTCCATTTCCTCTTGGCATGCAAAGAAAAGGCAACTTCTAGCAAGTGGTACAGACCGTACAGGTAGAATGAGAGGGATTGATTATAAATGTGGATAGTGATTTGAGTCCTCTCAACATAAATAACAATAACTTAAATTTTGGTGATTTATTCCTCATGAACCATCAGTTTGAATCCAGATAACCTTTTGTAGAATTGCATCTTAGAGGGGTACACTTATGCAAATGTTTTTGGTTTTAGAAATCCTTGGAGATTTTTGGTATTAATTTGATGTTTTTATGTTGGAATAAATCTCTATAAATTATATTTTCAACATCTACCACTTCATTCTTCATTTATTTTGAAGGATTTTTCAAAGGGTGTTAGTTTCATGAAGTTTACAAAGTTTGGTGCAGGTCTTGAGTTCTCCAATGTCTAGGGAGCTTCATGATAGTGATATTTTTATTTATATTCATGTGTGAATATATAATTCATGAAATAATTTTATGGGATATCCAAATATCATCCTTCTTAAGCCAAATTTCCCATTTTTGCCTCGTTTGCTACCTTGTTGCTTTCAGTCAAGTTGTGCTTATTTCGTGGAGGTTGTACGGATGAGAGAGAGTTGGGAATGCATGGTGGAATCAATTTTGGGCCTTAAAGTTCAAAATGAGTTATAATTATCATTATATGAAGGCCTAGGATGGTATATGAGCATTTCTCATTCCAAGGAGAGGTCATTTTGTTTTTGGGCTCTCAGTCCCCAAGTGTTCAAAATAGTGGTCATGAGGTTTTTGTCGATTAATGTTGGACATGGTAGATTAGGATTTTACCATTTTTATTTATTTATCCTTGTATCCTTATGCACCTAGTATAACTATGCTAAATTTGGGGGATAGAGGGTAAGTGGAAAGGGTACTTTTAACTCCTTCATGTTGGCAAGAAACTTACTAAAAGTGGTTAGTAACATGTACAAGATTTTCAAGGGGTGTGCACCCTAGAATTAATTTGACTAGTCATAGACCTATTATTGAAAGAGGGAAAATTCCCAAGAAATTAAAAAATAAATCCTAAGTTCTCATTAATTAGAAGAGGTGATGACTATATGGAGTGACCTCTTAGGCCTATCCCCTATTCGTACACAAGGCAGAGTAGGTAGTGAAGGCAAGGTTTCGATGGATTGCAAATAAGAGATGGTATTAAAGGATAAATAATGGTCATATGGAAAGTGTGAATACCATGGAGGGTAAATTAAATATTAATAAGCCTTATACACTTATAAACATGCTCCAAATGACTAAGTACAACCTAAAAGCCTAGATTATCCATCTATAACCAAGGTAATTTGAAGTTTGAACTCAGTTTGTAGTAGGGTGGTTTTGAGCCCAAGTGGATCGTTATAATTAAGTGAAATTATGAAAAATGATTATATAGATAAAAATAAAGGTTTTTATGGACTTTTGAGACAAAAAACTAACATTAGAAACCTACAAGCAAAGCAAATTATGCACCTACAGTCAGGCAGAAAGGTAAAACACAGTGAAAGCATGGGAGCATATGTGGAGCTTGAAGACTTGTGACAAGGTGAGTGAAGGTTTATTTACATTAAATGTATAAAATCACCTTTATAATATCAATTCCCATTATCCTTCCAAGCCTAATGTGCTCAAATGAAGTTTGTCTCAAAATTGTAGGTAGTGGCAAGAATGAAATGGTAAAGGAGTGACCTAATGCCAAGCATGAAGACTAGAATAAAAAGGTTAAAAATAGTATAATATGAATAAATAGTATCAAATTAATTATTTTTATTTTTTATAAAACTCACAAAATTCCTAATTACATTTTCATCCATACAAGATTTGTCTTAGTCCGTACAAATGGGTGAGATGAAACATGAGCATAAGGATGTGCTAGAGAGGCATGGAAAAGTGTTTAAGAAGTAAATAAAATTTGAATGTTTGAAATATTTTTTTATTAGAACAAATTTTTCCTTTAATTCCAAAAAATAATTCAAAAAAACTCATTTAGACACCCAAGTATAGACAACCCTACTTACCTTCACAATCAACCATCTTCAAAAAGTCTGCCTTACAAATGTGATGAGTTGGGGGGTAAAATGGAGGAGTTAAGAGATAAAATTTATTAAATATTACCATTATTATATTTATATCACTATAAAATCATTATTTTTCCAATGTAAATAGTGAAAAAACCCACTATTTTGTCTCAAAATAGGGTCACTTTTAGTGTGCATGAAGGTGCCAATTTTGGGAAAAATGATGAAATATTGAACCAAAAGGATAGAGAGGGAAATTTTATGATTGGATAATATAGAGGGGACATAAATAAATGTATAAATTTTTACTTTATGTTTTGGAATCATACATTTTGTTCCAACCAAGGAGGTTTGTAGTTAAGGGTGAAGGGAATCCTTAGGCCTAAAAGCCAAATTGGGGTAATTCTCGTTTTTCATAGTTTACATGCCTTAAAATTGATTAGAACATGTTTTAAGGGGAAAATGATATGTTTTTGAGCAATAATATGTCAAATTAATCCATTTGAGTGTCAATTTGGGTCTCAAATGGCAATCAGGCCTATTGGCGGTCTAAGCCTAGTGCCAAACAAGGGTGATTTTTCATTTTCAGATCTTGAGGAGATAATATAAGGATTGGAACATGATTTTTGGGTTAATATACAGGTTTATAAGCTATTTTATTTCAAATAAATGCATCATGAGGTCAATTATTATCTTAGAATCTTCCAAACCCTCATGAAAGGCCTAAAATGGCTCAAATGGTCAACTTCAAATGCTTGAAACTTCCATCATCGCTTGCATGGGACCTATATATATTTAAGGAAGTTGTAAGGGGTCTTAAAGAAACCAAAAGTGTCATTTTTATGGAATTATAATGTGTAACCTTAATGAAAAAATGTTAAGAGGGTTGATAACTCTAAAACCCTCCTAAAACCCTGTTTAAGACCTAGAGGTGGAAATGAGCCTAAAAATACCACCAATTGGAGGAATTTGACCCTAAGTGATGAAGATAATTTTATTTAAAACTCCATTAGGATCATATCCATGTATTTTTTATGTATGAAACTATACATATTTGAGTAAAATAGGGCTTATTTTGACCATTTTTAGTGGTGTGTAGGCTACAAGAGGAGTTAGGAGATAAAAAAAAATTTGAGAGGAAGATTAATTCTTGAGATAACTAAAAAAATTCAACTCATCTCATCAATAATCCTCTAAGTTACTAAAATAGGTCCTCACTTTTAGCTAGTCCAGTGGCTAGTTGAACACTTAGAAGAAGAGATGAAATACAATTAGGGAGGCCTTTTTATGGTTTTTTCTTGAAAATGATGATAGGATAAATTTTTAAAAGTGTCATTACATATTTTTCATGGATCAGCTATGAAAATTTGGAAGTTTTGAATACCAAGTGGAGAATGTGCATGGAAAAGAGCCTTTTAAAATTGCCAAGGATGGTTTTACATGTCTAAAAGAATAGGGATGGTCAAAGGTCAATCCCATGCATGTGGGGAATTTTTTATAAGCCATATTTCTTATACCAACCATCATACCTAGTCATATGTAGGCATAAGGGTAGTTTGGAAGGCAAATAATATAAGCAGTTTCGTATGCCAAACTTGTAGCTTTTATGCCACTTTTCACTATCTTTATGAATTATGTGGATAATTACACCTTCATGACATGGAATATCTCACCCCACATCTCCTCTACATGTAATTGTAACTAATTTTCACTTGGTGACACATGTCCTTGT
This sequence comes from Torreya grandis, assembly GCA_037957365.1. Classification (NCBI taxonomy): domain Eukaryota; kingdom Viridiplantae; phylum Streptophyta; class Pinopsida; order Cupressales; family Taxaceae; genus Torreya; species Torreya grandis. Next base: position 1,297,742 of record JARHVA010005016.1, read on the forward strand.
GCCTCTTCAACTTCTCTTCTCTCTCTCTCTTCCTCCAAATGCTATAAACTCAAGAATTTTAGCTATTGTAAGGGGAATCCACTTGGGTATGGTGAATTCATACAAATATTATACATTAAAATAAATGAAAACAAGTTACTTAACTAATTCAAATAATCAACTAAGTGTAAATGATAGTGCTTAGTCTTGTGCAAGTGTGATGTCTATTTACCTTCACATATTATTCCTACTATTACCTAGTGTGCTATCTTATCTTTATTTGAATTCAAAAAGAATAATCAAAAGAGTTTCATGTGTATTTAATATCTCATTCAATAGAGTGTCATATCATGCCTATTGCCTAAGTTTTCATTAACCTATGCTATCTCCTAGACCCCATGTGGAAGTAATGATGAGAGAGAGAGAGAGAGAGAGTTGATATTGAGTGAAGTGTTTATGTAAAGTTGTTCTTAGTTTTAAGTGTATTTCAAAGAGTGTGAGTTGATCAGATATTTGGTGTATCACCTTCATAGATTATGATTACATTTCATTCTATTCTTAACTCTTTTCAAACCCTAAAGTGTTGATAGTAGGGACATGTGCTTGAATGATACATCAAACGGAGCTAGCCATTATCTAGAGGTTCATCTCACAAGTTTTCTCACCCAAAAAAAGTGATATGTCCTAATTTTTATAATTGTATTAGAGGAATATAAAACCTCTTCTCATATGGTGCATCTAAGTGCCAACAAGTTTTGGCATCCCTGACGGGACTATTTGTTGAAGGAGTTGAAGAATTCTTGGTGTGTTCTTCAACCAATCAACCTTTAGAGGCATTTCAATCAATACCAATGGTGACTTTGAGTTGAATCAAATTATCAAGCATCCATAATACATCAAGAAATCATATTTGGTATGTATAATCCAATTTTTGAGTAGTATGGACCTTGTGTTCCTTCATATAGTTTTGATCAAGCTCATGTTATTCATGGAATCGCCTCAAGTAGCTCTCCTAATTATACTTCTCTTAGTCAATCCAAGAGTGATAGGGAGATAATGTTGGAGTTTAAAAAGAAAATTTTGGAGACATATAGGTTAAATGATAAAAATAGACACTAGTAAGAGCTAATATACAAAGAAGAGTGTTTGCTTAAGCAAGCTCAAGCCATACAATCCATGAAAGAGAAGGCAATCAACCTTGTATGCATTTTTTCATCCCAAAGGAGCCTTGTCCTATTCAAAATAAACCCTCCTATTGTACATCAAATACTTTATATCAAATATCACTTGCTAACCAAAATAAAATGAGCCAACCTTCTAGCACATCTAATGCTTAACTACTCTTGTTATTAATCCTTTGCACCTAGTAATCCAACACAAAGGACATTAAAACATCCTTTTATGGAAACTAACTATTTAAATTCCTTAGCTTGTGAGTGCTTCTTTAAAATAAGTTGATGCAGGAGCATCTTCATGCTAGGATTTATTTGTCATGCTCTTGGTTAAATTAGTTTCCCTCCATATTTTCATTTTCAAATTTGTTTATTTAAATATTGGTTTAAAAAAAACAAAAACAACCAATATCTTACCTCTGTGGATTTTAAGTCTGTTGGGTGAGATATTTGGAATCTGAGTTTTCTTAGGTTAGATGAACCATTTTGTTCATTTTTAGGAGGCTGTTGTTGTTTAGTCTAATATAGGATTAAGTATCTAAGTTAAAACAAATTATGGTTTTATGGAGATTTTTGGGTTAAACAAGGGAGAGATATATGGATGAATGAATGCAGGGTGCGTAGTGGGAGAGATTTGCAATATACAGATCAACACTAGATACATTTTTTTGGCTTAATTGTATCCCCGTTTGGTTTGCATTATTGATTATATATGATAAATGGAAGACCTATTGCATAATTGAAGGCGGACTTCTAAATGCCTATTTTATTTTGAATGGCTCATTAAAGTGGTTCACAGCGGATGGATGTATAGCTATATGACTAGCCGATTGTTAATTGTTCATGTTTTAATCTATTATGAATATATAACATTGAGATTTTGGGATTATTTTGGACTAGTTGTGGATCTGAGTCATTCCACAGTAGGCATTAATTCTAGGACATGCCAAAAGGAATGGAATCCAACGATTGATTCTTGCGTCAGGTGGAGTCAACTAGCTAAAATACAATAGAAATTTCACATAGGAGGATCGATCAGCTATCATTTTTGTGAGAGAGAGAGCAAACTGCTCTGTTGCTAACTGGAATTACTATTGTAAAAAAAAAATCCAGGTTCATAACTATGGACTATGCAGGAGAAAAAAAATCTACAGACTCTACAGGCTTGCATCTATGGACTCTACAGGTGTGAATCTACGGACTCTATAGGTTTTAAAAATTGGGTCCCTGAGGTCTAAATAAGGCCTACGCATCATTTGGTATCAGAGCCCAAGGTATTGTGCACAATCTAAAGATCCAAGAGAAGAAGAATAAAGATGGCTATGAGAGTCAGGAACAGAGGTGGAGCTAGAGGAAGGAGACCTAGAGGACAGGTTACACTGGCAGAAGAGATTAAGAACCTGACAGCTAGGCTACAAGACCTAGAGATGGCTCAAAGAAGAGGCACTGACATGGGTGAAGTCAGTGATGGAGAAGAAGAACCACCAGAGGAGGAATTGGTGGTGGAAGAAGAAACAACTGAAGAAAGGTTGATTAGAGCCATTATGAAGGTGAACACAAAGCCAAAAATGGAGGTTCCAATGTATGAAGGTAATTTGAATGTGGAAGAATTAATTGATTGGATTAATACATTAGACAAATACTTTGAGTATGAAGGAATTGAAGAAGATGATAAGAAAGTCAAGTATGCCATGACAAGGCTAAAGAGCCATGCATCCCTATGGTGGGATGGAGTGCTAGAAGAAAGAAGAAGGAAAGGGAAGCCAAAGATCAGAAGCTGGGACAGAATGGTAGCAAAAATGAAAGGTAAGTTTATGCCTAAATATTATCCAACAATTCTTTTTAAGCAATTACAAAATTTGAAGCAAAAAGAGATGTCTGTAAAATAATACACTGAAGAGTTTTACAGGTTAACCATAAGATCAGGTCATATTGAGGATGACATAGAGAAGGTAGTTAGATACACCAATGGTTTGAAATTTGTCATTCAAGATGAAATTAGTCTTCTCATTCCTAAGACAGTTGAGGAGGCATATCAATTTGCCTTGAAAGCTGAAGAGAAAATTGAAAGGAAACAAACATCCTTCTCAAGAGGAAGGGGCAAGTCCATCAGAGGTAGAGGATTTCAAGGAGGTAGAAGATAGCTACAAACATCTCATGAAGAGGCTAGCAGCTCACAAAGTTTAAGAGGCAGCTATACACCAAGAGGAAGAAAGCCATACCAAGGATATCAAAGAGGAAGATTCATGGGCAAATGTCTTAGGTGCAACAAGTATGCAGGACACAGGGCATATGAGTGTCCAGAGAACCCTTATACCAGCCATGAGAGGGGTGCACATGTGACCCAAGGTGAAGACAAAAATGAAGAAGTTGCAGTAGCTTATGAAGATACCCTAGAAGAAGGTGAGTCTCTTTCAATGAAAAGAATTTTGTTAAAGCCAAATAAAGAAGTTGTAGAACCACCTCAAAGGAAAAATTTATTTAGAACCACATGTGAAAGTAAGGGGAAATGCTGCAAGGTCATCATAGATAGTGGGAGTACAGACAATATTGTGTCAACTGAGATGGTGGAGAAACTAGGCTTGAAGAAGGAGGTACATCCTACACCTTATCAAGTCTCTTGGCTACAAAAAGGACACAAACTCCTGGTAAGTGAACAATGTAAAGTAGATATTTATATAGGAACATATAAGGATAAAATTTTATGTGATGTCATGCCCATGGATGTATGTCATATCTTGCTTGGAAGGCCTTGGCAATTTGATAGAAAGGCCATGCATGATGGAAGGCAGAATACATATATGTTTGAAAAAGATAGGATCAAGCATACACTCACACCATTAAAAGAAGAGGCTACTGCTATTTTAGGATAGAATTCTAAAGTATTGATAGTGAGTGGTAAAGAGTTTCTACATCAAATGAAGAAAGAAGAGGTAAACTTTGCTGTAATTGGTAAGCCAAGGAGTGTAGTCACTAGTACTAAGTTGATTGATTTGCCATTAGAGATTCAATATATGTTGAATGAGTACATTGAAATTGTGGTAGATGATTTACCTAATGAATTACCACCATTGAGAAGTATTAGTCATCACATAGACTTTATTCTAGGAGCAAATCTTCCAAACAAGGCTGCCTACATGTTGACGCCAAAGGAAAATGAAGAGATCAAGCACCAAGTTCAAGAATTATTAGACAAAAGATTGGTAAGAGAGATTTTAAGTCCTTGTGCTATCCCCATAGTGTTGAGTCCTAAGAAGGATGGGAGTTGGAGAATGTGTATAGACTCCAGAGTAATCAACAAGATTACTATCAGGTATAGATTTCCATTGCCTAGAATTGATGATTTACTTGATTGTTTAAGTGGAGCTACATATTTATCTAAGATAGACTTGAAAAGTGGCTACCATCAGATTAGGATAAGAGAAGGGGATGAATGGAAAATAGCCTTCAAGACCAATGATGGACTCTATGAGTGGTTAGTTATGCCATTTGGACTAACCAATGCACCAAGCACCTTCATGAGGCTGATGAATGAAGTGCTGAAGGAGTTCACTGGTAAGTTTGTGATAGTGTATTTGGATGATATTTTGGTGTTTAGTCAAACTAAGGAAGATCATTTGACACATTTGTGGATGGTATTGAGTAAACTACATGAGGAGAAATTACTAATCAATGTTAAAAAGTGCAGTTTTTTGAAGACATAGTTGATATATTTGGGGTTTGTGATGTCAAAAGAAGGATTGAAGATGGATAAGGAAAAGATCAAGGCTATACTTGAGTGGCCTACACCTAGAAGCACATATGAGGTAAGAAGCTTTCACGGTTTAGCTAGCTTCTATTGGAAATTCATAAGAAATTTTAGTGGGATTGTTGCTCCAATGATAGAGACAATCAAAGGTGATAAAAGAAGTTTTTGTTGGACTGAGGCTGCTAATAAGAGTTTTAGATTATTGAAAAAGAAGGTAACTGAAGAACCAATCTTAGCCTTGCTTGATTTCAATAAGCTTTTTCAAGTAGAATGTGATGCTAATGGAACTACAATAGGTGCTATTTTAAGCCAAGATGGGAAGCCTATAGCATACTTTAGTAATAAGTTAAGTGATGCTAAGAAGAAATAATCAGCTTATGATCAAGAATTCTATGCTCTTGTACAAGCTTTGAAGAAATGGAGACATTATCTTTTGCCTAAAGAATTTGTCTTGTTCACTGACAATTATGCTTTACTGTTCATTAGCAATCAGAATAAGTTGAATCAAAAGCATGTCAAATGGATTGAATTTTTACAAAGCTTCACATTCACTATTAAGCACAAGAAAGGACAATCTAACAAGGTTGTAGATGCTCTAAGCAGGAGAAATTTGATCATGCAAGAGTCTCAAGTAAGTATTTTGGGATTTGAAGCTTTGAAGGAGCTATATAAGGAAGATCCAGACTTCAAGGAACCATATGAAGATTGAATTAATCTAGTAGGGGTTGATAGAAGTCCTTGGATAGATTTCATGATTCAAGAGGGTCTACTTTTTAGAGGCAGCTAGCTTTATATTCCCAAGAGTTCCATGTGAGAGAATTTGTTGAAGGAAAAGCATAGTGGCAACTTATCAAGACATTTTGGGCAAAATAAGACATTAGCACAATTGAGTGCTCATTACTATTGGTCAGGTATGGGTACTGATGTTAAGAAATTTGTTGAAAGATGTAAAACATGCCGATATGCCAAGGGAAGTAGTCAAAATGCAGGTTTGTACCAGCCACTACCCATTCCAAATAGGCCTTGGGATTCAATAAGCATGGATTTTGTATTTGGTTTGCCAAGAACTCAAAAAGGCCATGATTCTATATCTGTTGTGGTAGATAGGCTTTCCAAGATGGCTCATTTTATTCCATGCTTAAAAACAAGTGATGCTACTCACATAGCTAATCTATTCTTTCAAGATGTTGTTAGATTGCATGGATTGCCTAGAAGCATTGTTTCTGATAGGGACACCAAATTTGTTAGACATTTTTGGAGAACCTTATGGAAGAAATTGGGAACACAACTGAGTTTTAGTTCAACCTACCACCCCCAAACTCATGGCCAAATAGAGGTTGTCAATAAGAGCTTGGGCAACATCTTCAGAAGCCTAGTAAGTATGCATCCAAAACAATGGGATCTTGCACTTACACAAGCTGAATTTGCCTATAATGATTCTCCTAACAGAAGTATAGGATTGAGCCCATTTCAAATTATGTATGGAATGAATCCAAGAGGTGTGTATGAGTTAAGAAATCTAAGTAGCATGGAAACAAGGAGTGATGATGCAGAAGAATTTGCCAATGCCATGTAAAATTTGCATGAACATGCAAAGAAGAAGCTTGAAGAAAACACCATCAAGTATAAGCTAAGGGTAGATCAAAAGAAAAGAGAGGCCAGTTTTAGTATTGGAGACTTTGTTCTTTCTCATCTCAGAAAAGAGAGGTTCCCAAAAAGGGAATACAACAAGCTAAAGGTAAAGAAAACAAGACCATGCAAGGTAATAAGGAGCTTTTCAAATAATGCATATGAATTAGAATTGCCAAAGGGAATTGGAATCTCTCCAATATTTAATGTTGCAGATCTATATCCATACAAAGATGAAGGACAACCAGCCAAAGAAACTGAAACAAGAGTAAATGAAGTTATCCAATGGGAGCAACAACTACCAAAGGAAGTGCCAAAGGAGATTGAGAGTATTTTAGACAAAAAAATGGTTAAAAAGACAAGGGGTAAAGAATATTTCCAGTATCTAACTAAGTGGAAGAATCTACCAGCTGAAGATGCAACATGGTTGATTGTAAATGACATCCTCAACCTAGGCACAAGCATAGAAGAATTGATGAAGAAAAACAAGTGAAGAATACTTCTTTTGCTCCTTGGAAGAATGATGCAAGAGAATCTTCGTGCTAGGATTTATTTGTCATGCTCTTGGTTAAATTAGTTTCCCTCCATATTTTCATTTTCAAATTTGTTTATTTAAATATTGGTTTAAAAAAAAAAAACAAAAAAAACAACCAATATCTTACCTCTGCGGATTTTAAGTCTGTTGGGTGAGATATTTGGAATCTGAGTTTTCTTAAGTTAGATGAACCATTTTGTTGATTTTTGAGAGGCTGTTGTTGTTTTATCTAATATAGGATTAAGTATCTAAGTTAAAAACAAATTATGGTTTTATGGAGATTTTTGAGTGAAACAGGGGAGAGATATATGGATGAATGAATGCAGGGTGCATAGTGGGAGAGATTTGCAATATACAGATCAACACTAGATACATTTTTTTGGCTTAATTGTATCCCTATTTGGTTTGCATTATTGATTGTATATGATAAATGGAAGACCTATTGCATAATTGAAGGCAAATTTCCAAATGCCTATTTTATTTTGAACGGCTCATTAAAGTGGTTCGCAGCAGATGGATGTATAGCTATATGACTGGCCGATTGTTAATTGTTCATGTTTTAATCTATTATGAATATATAACATTGAGATTTTGGGATTATTTTGGACTAGTTGTGGATCCGAGTCATTCCATACTAGGTATTAATTCTGGGACATGCCAAAAGGAATGGAATCCAACGATTGATTCTTGCGTCAGGTGGAGTCGCCCAGCTAAAATACAATAAAAATTTCACACAAGAGGACCGACCAGCTATCATTTTGGTGAGAGAGAGAGAGCAAACTGATCTGTTGTTGACTGGAATTACTATTGTAAAAAAAAAACAAATCCAGGTTCATAACTACGGACTATGCAGGAGAAAAAAAATCTACAAACTTTGCAGGCTTGCATCTACGGACTCTGTAGGCGTAAATCTACGGACTCTACAGGTTTTAAAAATTGGGTCCTTGAGGTCCAAATAAGGCCTGCGCATCATAATTCATCCTATTTCCTTTGGAAAATAACACATCCATTCTCAAGCAAATCTACCTATGCATGTGCAAAATATTCCTAGTCTCCCTCAACCTACTCAAGTCATTCAACATGATGTCAAGATTTTAAGTTGGATAAATGTCTATCATGAACCAGCTCAGAACCTTAAGAAAGATGAAGTTGCTATATATCCTCAAGAAGATAATTCCAATCCTAAGATCGTGAGAGGAATTAAATAGTGGAATCATGGGGTAAGAAAGAAGAGATGAGTATTATTCAAGAGTGTGAAGTGGAAAATGAAGCTAGTCCTCTTCAAGTCCCTCCTAACCTTCCTCAAGAAACCTCTTATTTTCCATGTCAAACCTCTCATACTCCTCATCATCATGATGATCCATATGATCTCCAATAAATACTCTTCCAAGAGAATCTAGCTAAGCAAATTGAAGCTTTAGAGTCAAGAATGAGGTTGCTTAGTCAAGGTGTAATGGAAGGTTTAGAACAAATAGAAGATCCCATGTCTAAACATACATCATCTAAACCCCTTCAATATATTTTTCAAGATACATATGATGTAGATGAGGTGCTGGTCAGGTGAAAGGAATATAATCAATTGATTTTATCCCAAGGTTTACTTCCTGTTCCTCATGAGCTTCTTAAAAAACACCCCACTTCTTATTCCCAATCTGATTTTGATCTCACTAGTGCTTGCCTCTTTTCAAATTCCATTCATAAGTCCTCCCCTTCATCCCACACTCAATTTTAACTTCCTTCACCTTCCATTACCTTCCATACTCTAACTCTTACATTTCAAACTCATGAACCTATCCATTCACCCTTCACCTCATTCCCTTCTAAAGAGGAACATATTTTGAGGGAGGCAAGTGAACAAGAGAAAATTCATTTTTTGGTTGATAAAGAGGATATTATGAGTGATGATGAAGATGAAATCATTATAAGAACTCCCCATGAGAATCATCATGGTGATCATCATCATGAATATAAGGTGGAAGGCATTATCAAAGATGAACAATGTAGTCAAATTATATTTCAAGAGGTGTCTGTCCTATGAGGTTTTGATGAGAATAAGGTTGAAGAAGTGACTTTTAAAGGTGGCATGATTCAAGGAGAAGTTATAGGTCACACATAATATTCAAATGTTACCAATAAAATTTGAAGTGTAAGAATTTAAGACATCCATTGATATGGAAATTAATCTTGATGAAGCACAGAAAGAAAGAATAATATAACTAAATGGGTTGGATGAACGAAGAATGGATGCACTCACTCAAAATAACATGATCTAGAGACAAAGAAATAAGTGGAATGAAACTCATATTAGAGAAATATAGTATCAATAAGGATATTAGGCATTTATATTTTATTTTAAATTCTATAATTTCAAGGGTAACCTTAGGACAAGATGGTTGGGACCATACTTGATCAAAACCATTTTTATAAATGGCTCTGTCTATCTTTAACCAATTGATGGTGATAAAAGGACACTTTTGGTAAATGTTCATAGGATTAAGTTGTACAAAATACCTCTTAACAAGGAAGATTTTATTGACTAAAATCAAGACCAATTTGACCTTGTGGAAGAAACTAGTTCTTCTACTAAGGCCTAAGATCCTTACTATAGACATATAATAAAGAATGATTGATGAATAAAAACAAATGATGATTATTCTTCCTTTAAAATTTAAAAAATAAAAATAAAAAACAAAAAAATAAAAAAAGTAAAATACAAAAAAAAATCCAAAGGTGAAAACTAACAAATGACACTTTTCAGAACAAAACTTCTGTAATAAAATATGAATTGTTGTCAACTATCCTATCTTATTAGACTTGTTTATCCCTATAAGAAAAATGGAACCTATAGGATATAGGCATGGATTTATATGATAAAGGTATAGTTGTATTTCCTTCCCAAAATATTAGGCATTTTCTATTTCATGTCATGCATATATAATCATTAGGCAGTTAACACTTTTTTAAATAGATAAGTTTTGGTGATGTGACATGGATATGATGAAGAAGGCAATATCATCACTACATTCAAAGATTTGATGTGAAGTTATTTTAAAAATGAACTTTTCAAAAAGATATAATGTGATTTTAAAATAATTACACATATTATTTTAAGTGTTGCTAATAATGAGCTTTAAACTACATCATTGATAATGACCAAAAAAGTGTTTTCCCATTAAATCTTGCATGCTTTGAAGTAATCACCATAAGTGTTTCCATAATTTCATGATATACTTTGATTTTCTATTCATTATTTCATTATCACCACTATCTATTGTTGCATCATATCCATAATTTATTGCCTTCCTTTGAACCCCATGTAATTTTGAGCTCCATTTTTCACAATGTGGTCATATTTTGAAGCAAATAGTGACAACTCCAAAGATTGGAGGTAGGAAGAAGAAAAGTGAACTAGAATGTTTAGATATGTTTCTTCAAGATGAATCGACTAAATATTTTTTTGAGTCAACAGGATGGTTAAATTTCTTGAAAATGTTTCTGCATTTTCAAGAAGATATTGTGCAAGAATTCTTTGAAAATTTTAATGAGGATCATTGTATTTTCATAGGTAAAAATATTTTGGTAGATCCCTCTATGATTAGTAAATTATTTGGAATTCTTGAGGAGGTTGTAGTTGTCATAGATAAATTAAAATTTGCTAGCTTAATTCAAATGTTTATTGAAACAAATGAGATCCATGTCAGATTGGCCAAATCTGCACAAGGTGTGTCCAAAGGAATTATGAGGGAAAGACTTCCATATCCATGGAAAAATGTTGCATCTAGGTTATGAATTATCTTACTTGTGATGATCAATTTACAATGGTTTGTGGAGATGCCATGCGATTTCTTATTCACCTAAGGAAAGGAGCCAATAGGGAAGAGTAATAAGTAAATCTTCCATATATTTTTTACAATGCCCTAATCAATGTTGATCAAAAATTAAAAAAGAGGTACTGGGTCCATCCGACACCATGGGTCAGTTACCCTCATTTGTCAGCATCATTTTAAGCAAAAACCTAAGGGTGAAAGGCTTGGTCCTCCTTTATTCATAAATTATTCCAAATGTCTATAAAAAAACACTATGCCTTATTTATCCTTCACCCATAATAAAACTAATTGAATAAGGGCCATATTCAACACCCTTAGCTCTAACTATGTTGCATCAAAGATCAAAAAGATGAATGGGGGTTTCTTAAAAAATCCCTAATTCTCTAGTCAAGCTCTGACACAATCGTCTGCTCAATTTTTAGGAAGAAGAAGGAGATGTTCAAGTGACTAAAATTTTGGGAAACTTAAGCTCTCCCATAGATGTTACAGATAATGAACAAGTAGTTGAAGAAGAACCCCATGTATAATAAATTGTAGTTGAAGAAGAAACCCTTAAGGAAGAAATTGTAGCTCAAGAAGCATAAAGACTTTTACACTTTGTAGTTGATAAGGGTAAAGAACCATTTATAACATAAGGTCCATCTTCCCACTAGCCTGCTAATGAAGAAGAAGAGTTGCATCATGTCATGGCTCTATCTTAGAATGAAAAAAAAATTGGTAGCAATAAGCAAAATTGGATTTTCTTCATTCAACACTACAAGGTAAGAACTAAATTATTTTCCATTTAGAAAAAATATTTGAAGAATATATCACTCAAGTTAGGTCACTAGAGGTAATTCTTATAGTAATGAATGCTAAGTATACTAGAGTACATAATATGATATTTTCCCAAACTCAAGAATTGAGTACTTTACAAAATTCTCTTACCATTAAGGATACCCAAATTATTGATTTGTAAAATCCTATTGTTGTTAAAGATACTTAGATTAATAATCTATTACAATATATTTATGATAGAAACACATTTATTGTTCAACACACTACTAGAATACAAGATCTAACTATGCAGACTATTGAGTTACAAGCCTCTTTATAAGCCATGTAGAGAGAGGTGAGAGAAATAGAAGCATAGACTAAAAGACCTACAAGAGCTATTCCTTCCTTCCCCCTTCCCTTCCATGAAATGATTTCAGTTTGGAATAGATCCTAAAATAAAATTTAGAATTTTGAGAAAGCAAATGCTAAGATTAAAGTAGATTCTCAACAATAATTCTAAAAATCTCAAACTTACATCCAAAATATTTGTGCAATTTCTAAAAAAATGTTATCATGCAAGCAACCTTCCTCTATCTATATTTTTTTCTTCATAAAAAATTCTATAAGTGGTAGATACAATTGATTTCTATTGGATTTTCTCATATTATTAAAGATGAACACATGTTTATGGATGTCTTTCTCAAGAGTACCATAGAAAGACAAGATGAAATTTGTGAATTATATATTTTTAATATGTTATTAGGTTATCATTCTAGTTTTCTAGTGAATTTATTTGTAGGGGAAACACAATTGTGTGATTTCCTCTCTACTATGATAAATTAGACAACATGACAACAAACACACAATAAATTTATTGAATCATAGAACACCATAGGTCTATGTATGATACTCCAATTTACATAGGCCCATAAGCTTCTTGCTAATTTTCAATGCATGTAACACATATACATGAAAAATAAATACCATTATTTAGAGTGAATATTGCATCTTTTATAACTTTTTTGAGCCAACATTTCACCAATTCCATCAATGCTAACATAGTTAGGTGGGAAACTTTACCTATTTCTTTAAAATGTAGGGAAGTCATGAGTCCCACCACTATTAGGTGGAGTTTTAAGAGATCTCAAGAAATTGTATATATTATCACTCAACTCTTAGATGAAGGAGGCTTATATGTATGGATTGGAATGAGATTTAGGTCTCTAATTCTTCTTTGTCCTCTATCTCCATGGTAGAGTTGGCACAATCAGGTAGAATTTGAATTTTAAGCTTGGTTGCACACAATAGTAAGAGATTATGGATTCTTTCCTAGAGGTCATTATGATTAGGGCCACCATTTTTAAATTTATAATCTCAGTCAACAACTAGAATCTATAATTTTGGTTTGAAGATTAGTTATCCCACTTTTATGCAAGAGGACTTGTATAAGGTAAAGTGTGGGGGAGAAATGATGAGCATTCCATATAGCTCATCATATCTAATACAAACTATCCATAAGTGTTACTTTTTAGCTATATAATACATTTTATTTAATAGTTAAGGTCTTATCTAAGTAGGAAATGAATATTATTTATCCTTTGTTTGTATATAATAGATTGCTTTGTCTAACTTGGATGAAATGAACACATTTTTGTGTATATAAACACATCCTTATGGTGGGATAATTTTGAGAAGACATCAAATAGTTTTGGAAACTCTTTTTGGCTATAGTTTTGAGGATTTAGTGCATCAACTTTGAAGCTCTGACACTTTGAAGACACTCCAAAGATGCTCTGAAGGCACTTTGAAGACCTATACAGATTACTTCAAAGATGCCCATGCATGCTCCAAAGATGTCTAGATAGATCTTACAGATATAGATAGTGATTCTAAAGATATCTATTGTATATAAATAGACCTTTTATATTTAGATATCTTATTTTAGACATTAATATTCATAGTAATGGTATAAAATGATCTAGATATATTTGTACTTTTATTTTTTAAAACTAAATAAATCTCTTTGGATTTATGTTAGTTATTTTCCATCTATTATTAGTTGAGTTAGTTCCAACATCTTCTTAGAAGTGTGGGATTTGATTCCTAGATTTTTTATATTTTGAATAAGAATATTTGGATATTTAGATCGCTAGATTTTGTATTCTATGAATAGATGTTGAGATGTGCTTTAAAAACATATCCCCTTCTCATTTTAGATAGTTAAAGAAGAGTTAAAAAGTTGTTGAAGCTAGTTAATTATAAATTAGAAGATTCATTTTAGTGTAGTTTTGCATATATGTATATATTCCTTTGATAATGAAATAAAGTTCAGCATTCTTATTCATTACAAATTAAATCAGTTCCTATTTTGAGGAAGGAGTGAGGGCCCACTTCTCTCTAAAGATGAGGGAAAATTGATACTTTTAGTTTATAGTTTATAAGTATTTATTTAATTCAAGTATAATTCATTAATTGCAAGTATGATTTATTTTTAAATGCAAGAGTGATTTCTTTTAAATGCAAGAGTGACTTCCTTTTCAAATGCAAGTGTGATTTCCTTTTCAAAATCAAGTGTGAATTTATTTTAATACAAGTTTGTTTCCATTACATGTAGAGGTTGTTTTAATTTAATGTAAAAGTGTGTCTTTTAATTAAAGTGAATTTTGTTAATTCATCTCATATTCAAAATTTGTCCAAATCCATTTAAAGTGATAATATACATCATTCTTAGATTCTAGAATGTCATAGTCCTACCCTATTGGGCAAGTTGAGTGAGGACATCATATGTATTATGCTAGATGTTTAAGTTATGGATGTTGATGGTGTGAATGCTATAAGAGATCTTTAGTTAACAAATATTTTAGATTTATTTTTTTAAAAATAGAGTTAGAATATTATTTACTATTCTTAGGATTTAGAAACTACAATAGAAGTAAACCCCCCAAATAATAGACTACATAATCCAATATCCAATGGTCTCATTACATATAGCCTTTAGACATTGGCCTTGGTATAAAATACAACCAATACATTAATTAATTAAATGATAGGTGTAAAAATAACCTATCATAATATATGATAATAAATAGAACATATAGATAGTTGAATGAAAGAATAATATAAAGAAGGGTGATTGGCTAAGTTGGTGCTTGGTCAAAGAAGGAGTTGAAGCTTCCTTATAGGTTGGAGCTTGAATAATTGATCTTGATTGAGTTGGTGCTAGTCAAGAAGGATTTAGATTTACGTTGTAGGTTGGTTCTTGTAGAAGTGTCCTTTAATTGAGTTAGTTATTATCATAGGGGGTTGTAGCCTCCTAGCAAGTGGGCGATTAATAAATTTAGGGTTGATGTTCCATGTTGGGTTGGTACTCAACTAAGTTTAATACATTGTCTTATAGGATAATTTGTCCAGGATTTTTTTAGTGGGTTTTATTCCCCATGAGGGTTTATCAAAAATCTTATGTGTCATCTTGTTTCATTCTCATATGATTAGTTCTTAATGCATTTCTAGATCATTGTGTTTATTTCATAGTTCATATACGAGTAGATGCAATTGATTGAAAGTTTTTGAAGACTGCTTCACCCCCCTTTTATTAATTATTCTTACAATAATTGGTATCATATCTTGGTCCTTTTAATTAGGCTTAACATCTTGAAGGATATCCTTGAGTCACACACATGTCTAGTCAATAAGCACAAGGAGGTTTCTCAACTAATAAGGTTCATCAATTTAATGGGATTAACTATGAATTTTGTAGCATTAGAATGAAGACCTATCTAATATCCTTAGTTTATGACATATGACAATCTATTGTTGATGGATTTATTCCACCCTCTACACCACCAACTAATGCAACAAGCAAGAAGGAAGGTGAGAACAACTCTAAGGCAATGGATGTCATTTGGTGTGATCTTTTAGAAGCAAAATTTGTTATGGGAATGCATTGTTATATATCTAAATGGATTTGGTAAATTTTTTAGACCATCTATGAAGAAGAGACGAAAGATAAGTTGGAAAATTTGTAGACTCACCTAAGGTAGTTTGAAATCCTAAGAATGAAGGAGGATAAAAACATTACATCTTATCTATTGAGAGCAGATGAAGTGGTAAATGTCATAAGAGGCCTTGGAGAGAAGTTTGAATAATCAACAATAATACAAAAGGTATTGAGATTTCTAACATCTAAGTTTGATTCAAAGGTGTCTACTATGGAAGAAATCAAAGACCGTAACCTACTATAGATGAATGAGCTTCATGACATCTTGACTACCTATGAAATGTGAATAAGTGATAAAATACCTTTCAAGAAGGAAGTTGCATTCAAAGTTGAGAATAAATCACAAGGTAAGAAGGCTAAGGATGATGTTGACACATACATTGATGATGACAAGATAGAATCCATGCTTGTCATAAAACTAGGGAGAGGTTTAGGTAAGTACAAGGGTAATTTACCATTAAAATGCTTTAACTATGGTAAGATTGGTCAATTTTCATCTAAATGTCCTAACAAGGATAAGAATGAGTATGATAAAGAACATGATGAACATCTTGGTGATGAAAAGAAGACCTATAAGCTTGATAAAAGCAAAAAGGGTTTTAGAAAGTATGAAGACAAGAAATAGTTATTAACAAACAAGATAAGTTTATATACCAAAGAAGACAATAACTCATCTAATAGTGATGATGACTATAATTATCATGATAATAATGAAACCTTATTCATTAATTTAGAAAAAATAATGAGGCTTTATCAAAAGGGAAAGGCCTTATAGATGATGAAAAATTAGATGAAGAAGAGGCTGAAGTAAACCTTGATGCAGAATTGGTGAGTGCCCTAGATGAGTTGATGTTTAAAAGAAAGAAGAATAATAAACTAAGATCATTGGTCAAGAGATATGAGGATTAAATCAATCTCTTTTAAGAGAGACTAATAAACAACACTAATGAACATGAGGAGACCATCAAATAGTTAGAAAATTAGAATGAAATTATGATTATAAGTCTTAAGATCAAGGAGGAATAATGCATTAAGTTTGGAATAGAAATGGCATCCTTAAAGGTAGAATTAGATCAATAAATAATTAGGTTGAAGACACATAAGATATTTGAAAAGAGTACTAAAGTTCTTGATGACATTTTGAATATTCAAAGGTCTCCACATAATTAAACATGTATTGGGTTCAAGGAAGACCAAAAAGAGAACAAGGAGAGTTAGATCTCAAAGACCCATACATAAAATCTCAAATCTAAGACTCAAAGTGATCATCAACAAGTCAAGAGTACCAACATGAAAACCAACATGAAGAGACCAATCAAGAAACCCAGTGTAATAAGGTATTCCAATTCTTTTAATGGTTATTATTTTACTTATCATAACTTTGGTCATAGAGAAAGTGATTTTAGAATGGTATTAAGAAATGAGTTATCATAGGAACATGGGATAAGGAGTGATCAGTCAAGAGGTAAGTACAAAAATGTTGTTTGCTATAGTTATCATAATATGGGACACATTTCAAGATTATATCTTAATAGAGTTAGAAGACACTCAAGACTTAACAAGGTATATGGATCTCCTAGAGTGCATGAGAAGAGCATTAATATAGAAGCTAAAGAAAGTCAAGATTGACCATATTAATTCTAAGAGTTAAGGTGGATTATTTGCTAAGATAGAGCTAGGATCAAAAGTGAAGGAATGCCAAGAACACTTGTTATCTACATGTATTGACAAGAAAGTCAAAAAGAAGAAGGATGATAAGGTGGATGAATAAAATGCTTCAATCAACCCTAAGTGGATTCTAAGGGAGGACTATTAGTCTCATGATTGAAAAAAAGCTGAGAGAGTGGTTTGGAGATCTAGCAATCTCCTGAGATCACATAGTTTTGAGATCCCTATGGAAATGGGTGAATCCATTAGGATTCATGGAGAGATTATTCTATCATTAGAAGCATGAAGTTGTAGTCAAATAAGGATTCATCTTAAGAGGATTCTTGGTTATGTGTATTTCAATGTATGAGTTGTTTTATTTGTAACTTGTATGTATATGACAAGGTGAAAGAAGTTTTGGTTAATATGATCATTGATTCTAGAGATCAATTCATGATAAGTCATGGTATGGAATACATTTATGAGTATAGAATTATGTCTAGAGATATATGGAATATGGATTGGTTAACAAGATCAATATAGTCATAGAAATAATTTGGAAGTTGTTAACAAAGCTAGAAGTGTGATGAAAGATTGTATAGTTAATAGGTAAATGAGAGGTAAGCAAAATATTATTCTATGTTTTTAACACTTGATAGCTTAATTTATGTTGAGAAGTGGTATTGGTATCAAGATACTTGAAGGATGTTGAGGAAAGGCCTGAGAGTCCTAAGGATTCATATGATGAGCACAAGCTATGAGGATAAAGGAGAGATAATCAGTTGATTCATTAGCTTCAAGAGTAGATAAGTAATGGTCTATGTCAAATAACGTATATAGAAAACATGAAGATAGGTTAAAGAATGTGGCCAAGACTGAGAGCATGATGGATGTTTGTGAAGTTAGA
The DNA here is from genome assembly GCA_037957365.1 of Torreya grandis. Taxonomy (NCBI): domain Eukaryota; kingdom Viridiplantae; phylum Streptophyta; class Pinopsida; order Cupressales; family Taxaceae; genus Torreya; species Torreya grandis. The sequence goes on from JARHVA010005016.1 coordinate 1,315,939, forward strand.
ATAGGAAAATGAAGATGGATATTATCCACCTCTATGGCATCAAGGTATATAAAGGAAAGTGAGTGATCTTGTGTATTTGAGTCCATTTGAAGATCTATGTCAAATAAGAACATATGTGATATCCTAGTGAGTTATCAAGAGTTTGATATATATCAGTCATATCAAGGTCAAGATAAGTGCCCCTGTGTATCTAAATTCATATCTATATGATGCTTCATACACTCTATGATAATTTTACCAAAAGGGACAGAGAGATCAAAAAGAGAGAAAGTTTAGAATGAGAAATGTAGCATGTTTACAGATGTTTCTAAGAGTGGTTTCCATCATGTGACTCAAGAGGAAAGTATGGAGTTAAGGGGAGATTTGTAGCTCTCTATTATGAAGTGTAAAGATACATAAGAAGCATGGTTTCTTAAGGTACAATTCAATTGTTTCAAAAGTTGTCTACAATAACTAAGATGAGCCTAAGGTGAGTTATTATCAGAATTTAATTGTGTTTTTGTTGTTCAGGTCCAAGGATTAGATGGTAGTATGTGGAATACCTTTTTCCATTAAAATCCAAAGGGTGAGAATGAGTAAATGAGAGAAGTACCATTTTGAAGTGATTTCATTGGTGTAGTGTGTTTTCCATCAATGTGTTTGCCATAAATGATAAAGGGGGAGTTTTTTGGCATGTTGTGGTCATCGATGTGAAAAGGGTTCATCATGTAAAGGCATAATGGTCATTGATGTCAAAGGTCTATTTGGTCAAGTGCTTAAGCATGATAGTGTCATAAAGAAAGTGTTATCATGAGAGATAAGAGTGTGGTCATGAGAGTTGTCATGGGTAAGGATATTCATGAAAGAGAGAGTACTACATGGATGAGAGTTGTCATGAATATTATGAGCATGGAAGGTACATGTGCATGAAAGAAAGATGTCAAGTCATATGAAGCTTGGTCATGTGATTTTAGGTATGTATGAGGTTATGGAAGATTTTTGTCATCATAAAGAGAATGGTGTAGTGATATCATATGTCTAATTTTTTGATGTTTTGTTAAGGTCATGACATGGAAATAATAGGTCAAGGTGTCAAGTGCATTTGAAGCTTGAGCCTAGTCATGGCATGGTGAAGGTATGAGCTAGTGGCATGATGAAATGAGTGATATTGGGCATGTGAGAGGTTGTGTGATTATTATAATAAGGCATAGAATTATCTATAAAAATCTCAAGATGAGCCTACATACATAGGACCTTCATATCAATTCTACACCTAGACCACTCCTAAACCTTACTTGGCCTAATGAGGCATGAAGATTAGTTTTCAAGGAAAATTTTCATATGTAATTATGTATAGAGGTATGATATGTTTTTTCAATCATGTTAAAAAAATTTGAGGCCTTTTTGAGTTCATGGAATGAGGTCTCAAGACCCAAGAGGCAATTTCAAACATTAGTTGGCATGTGTAAACTTTGCATGGCAATATAAGATGTTAAGGAGAGATGGGGAAGGGTCTTAGATGAAATATCTAGGCATTAGTTTTGTATTTAAGGGATAGTCCTTCATGAACAATCATTAATACCAAAACCTATGTTAAACCTCCTTAAAACACTAATAAGGACCCAATATGGAAGATATTAATCAAAGTATTCTAGAATGATCTCAAATTAATATAAAAACTATTGGATCATGTAGTCAACTCTCTCAAGTACCTCCAGGTGCTGGTGGTTAGTCAAATGAGAGAGAAAATGTGTAGATACAAGCTTGTTTGTCAAGAATTTATTGTAGCAGTCAAAATTTGCATTGGTAAAGAAAATAAAATGAATTAAAGGATATGGATACTCATACTACATTTACATAAAGGGTTTATGGATATGTTGTGCCATTTTAATATTCTAAACTGGTTATCCAAGTTAGCTAGTCATAGACATACCTAATGATGTGAATAATGAAAAACCTAGGCATCAGTGAGAAGATGAATTAGAGTGTGTTTTCATGATAAAATGATGAAACCATGTAAATGGATATTTTTTTTTAATGAATTTTAAGACATTTTTATGCTTGGAATAAGTTTTGAAGGTTATTTATTTTGGTAAAATATTGTTCACAAGTTGATTTATCTAGTTCAGATAAGACAATGTGATATGAGGACAAGAAATTGGTCTAAAAGACTAATATTTGTCATTATAACATATGATTTTACACTTGAGGATGTCCTAAGGGTATCATAGGATCATTTAATTTCATTATAAGTCATTTCAAGTATCTACATAGGTGTTGGAAGTCTAAGTCATTGTGTCTATGTTTTTGAGTTTAATGACAATTCTGAGTGAGTTATAGAGGTTTTCTTCAAGCCTTAAGATCTAAGTGAAAGTGTCTAATGAATTTTTTAATTACCTTTATATATTTATACTATATATATGTAATTTTTTGATCAATTTTTAGTGTATTAAATGTGTTTGATCTTCAATATTGAAAGGTAGATGTTTTGGTGTATACAAGCCTAATAAGAATGAGTACTATTGAGGGGTTTCATAATGTGATTAGACATAAAAAGTGCTATGTAGATTAGAGGATGTTGGATAAGGTATATTTGAGTTGTGTATGAAATAATATTGATGTCTATAGAGGGGAAACGTGTTTCAAGGGATCCAGTTCACATGTTACTATACATATCTAATGCAATTAGATCTCTATGAGACCTAAAAGAGAATTGAGACCTAATTGAGTCTTGAAAAACCACAAGTGACTTAAAATTCATTTTAATCTTGTTTATGATATGTAAAAATACCTGTTATATGGTTAAAATAATAGTTTAAGGGTGTGTGGCTAACTAAGTGGTATATAAATAAGGAATAATATATATACAAGGTAGTTTTAAGCCTATTTGAGTAAGCTTAGAGGAAGTGAATGGATTGAAAAATCAATGATACTGAGGAGGTTAGGTAACATGTTTTAATCCCATAGGAGATATAAAATAAATATTTCATGATTATCATACATGTGTTCTATAGTTAAAGATCAAGGACATATGGCCTATTCAGTTTTGAAGAGGGTTAGTTGAGTGAAGAAGCCTAGAGGTAGTTTTGAGAGACATCAAGTAGAGTAGAGATGAAGTAGTGATCATTGTCTATTGAGAGGCTATCAAAGTTTAATCAAATATGTGTTATTTATGTATGATATTAGATAGACTATATGGATAGCTATGTGGAAAAATACAAGAAATAAGTGTGATTGACTAAGTTGGTGCTTGGTCAAAGAGGGAGTTGAAGCTTCTTTGTAGGTTGAAGCTTGCAGAATTGGTCTTGATTGAGTTAGTTATTGGTCAAGAAGGAGTTGGAGATGACTTGTAGGTTTTTTCTTTTAGAAGTTTCCTTTTACTAAGTTGGTGTTTAGCCATAAGGGGTCTTAGCCTCCTTGCAAATGGGTGCTTGCTAAAATCAAGTACGTGCTTGATAAATTTGGGGTTAGTGCTCTATGTTAGTTTGGTGCTTAAATAAAATTGATACATTATATTATAGGATATTTTATCCAAGATTTTTTTATTCTCCATGAGGGTTTCCCATATATTTTATGTGTTATCTTATTTCATGCTCATGTGATTGGTTTTTAATGCATTGATAGATCATTGTGTTACTTTCATAGTTCATATATGAGTAGATGTAATTGATTGATTTTTTTTGGATACTAATTCAACCCCCCTCTTAGTAATTATGCTTATAATAGTGGTAATGTATGGAAGAATGATCATACTTGGAATATAAAATATTCATATTCTCAAAATTTTGCTTCTAGAAGTCAATATTTTTGAAGTAGAAGGCATGGTAGGAATTTTTCTAGACCCTTTCATAGAGGAACTTAGATGTCCATTCATTTTGATGCCTTAGATCTTGTATTTTGGGATGTTATTGATGCATATCAATTTGATCCTAAAAACAATCAAGGAAATCAAGGATCGAGAAGGCCTCATTGGATAACCTTTCTTAATAAATCCAAGTGATTCAACTCAATGTATGAAAACAAATCTATAGTCTGAAAATTGTTTAGTTTCTATTCATTCTCCACATCATTAGCCATTACCTAAAAATGACTTCCAATAAATTATTAAATTACATTCTCATGCATTAGTGCCTCTTAACAATAAAAGTCCATCTCTTAAACATGTGAATCCATTTGAAATTTGTTCAAAATTAAATCTTGAAAATTTATCTCATCATTTATTAGAAGAAAGGTCAGTGCCTCTTAATTGTAAAAGATGAAAGATAAGTCCCTCAACTTCATCAACTATCACCATAATGGTAAAGAAAGTTAAGCTGGAAGTGGATGACAAAGATAATGAAGAGGCTATTAAATTGATAAAGTTTTCTACAACAACCATGAGTTATATAGAGTATTTGACTGATAAGAGATATCCGTTTATTGAAATGCTTCTGATTCAAATGATGAGTGAAATTTGGAGGGATGTTTAATTCTACTAATTTGACACTTTTCAAATACTATATATGCTTTAATACTATTTAAAACTTTATTTTAATATTTGATAGTGGTTGAAAACATTTTAGATCATGTGTGTGTGTGTGTGTGTGTCTATATATATATATATATATTTGATGTGGAACATATGAACTTATGGATAATGCATATGGTTAAATTTTAGATGTAGTAATTTGCATTTAAATTGCTTACATTGTTTTATTTTTTTCATAATAGGTTTATTTTAGATGTTGTGATGTCTAACGACCCCCACCCAATTATAATATGTCCCCATTGGTCTATTAATATTTATTTTGATCTTAAGACTTATTTAAAAGTCTTAAATTAAGTTAAGTTATAACTAAAATTTAATTCACTTAATTAAAGTCAATTAGGACTTAACTAATAACTAAATAAAATTGGTTATAACTTACCCCTCAACTATCTCCTGAAAAAATGATTACAAATGAAGATCAAAGTGACATATGAGAGGAGGAACATTACACATATTTTTAAGGACTTTGATTTGCTTCAAAGTTCATCATTATACTCTTTTTTGTGCAACATCTTTGAGATAGAGTAAATATTGTAGATAGATCAAGGACACATTCTTTAACAATTAAGCAATATGCTTAATTATCAAATGTCTATCTAGGTTTTATTGTTTAGTTTATAAACTCATTATCTGAAAGTTGTTAGGTTTAATATCTTATGATGATTGTTATCATATGAGAAAAATATGAATTACTTGGCCTGGATTTTGATGAATACTTCATTGTTTGTGACATGGATCTATTAAAATTTTATTGGTTTTTATATCAAGGATTTATGTATAGAAAATATTGTTTCTCAATAAGATCTAGTTCATTTTGCTAAGACGACTCTCTTTTGAAGACTCACAATCTTTTATCTTTATTTTTTTCACTTATTTTATTTTGATTGTTTTTTAGTTTAGTAATTAGTTTGAATTAGATTAATTAGTTTTCTTGTTATATTTTAGTTATTAATTAGTGTTTATTATTGTGTTTCTTAAAATACTTAGTCTTTCCTTAATTAGCTAGATTTATTTAATTATTTAGATAATATAATTTTAAATATTTCAATTGTATTTTCTAAGTTATTCATTTATTGTCTTAATTCTATTTAGCCTTATTTTTATTTTTAATAGAGTTAGTTTCTATTTTAGTTTATTTCACATTAGATTAAATTAACTTTTATTAGATTGCTGAATCTTTATTTTAGTTTAATTTCAATTTTTTTTTAATTAGATTAGATCTAGGTTTTTTTTTTTTTGGTTGTTTATTGTTTAAAATTTAATTTCTTGTGTGGTTATGTTAATTTTTATTTCAATTTATTTCTTTGACAATCATTGTAATATTCTATTTTTATCTTTCAAGTCTTTGTGTTTATTTTCCTTTGATAGTTTTTAAGTACACGTGATGTTTTAAAGACATTTGAGTAAAATAGAAATATTTATAAGGAACATAAATCTTTTATTCAAGAGATTATTTTGATCATAGGTCTTCTCTGTTAGATAGGGTTGATTATATACACATATGTTTCCTTCATCATCTTAAAAGAGAATATTTGATTTCTAAAACTATAATGAAATATGGATCAATATTTGGTGTACTTGTTATTTTTTAGAATATTTAAAGTATATTCCACATCTTTGAGAATCCTTTGGGACCTATTAGACCTTAACTATTAGACTGGTATAATTCTACTTTAACCTTCATGATAAGCAAAAGAGATGATTTATTGACATGATAATTTTGATCATCAAAAAATTGGTGACTCTATTGGGAATATTTTCAAAAGTATTATTTTATTATTTGTTTTATTTTTAATTTTCTATGTTCATTAGAGGTCCACATCCTATTATTCAAATCTTAGTTGATAGTGCTAAAGATCAGGTTGACATTACTTCTAGTCTGACTCATTTTTCTTGGTAGAATAAGCCTTATGATTTAAATCATATTATTGAAGTACTTAACGAATAATTAGAAGTAAAAATTATTGACATTCATGCAAACCTTACATGTGAAACACAAAATCATATTCAAGAAAATAATCATATAATTAGACTAGAGACTGAAGATATTTTATGTGCTAATCCTCAACCTAAAGTTTGTGTTTTTTTGATTTCCATTAATCTTAAAGATTATATTGATCTTTCTGATCAACCTGATCATGTGATTAAAAAAATTAAAAATTTATATGAAGGATGAACAAGCACAATAGTAGAGGGCTTGAGATTTGATATCAATATTCCAAAATAATAAATATCAATCTGAAACAACTAATGAATATAATGATTTAGATGAAGATATTGCTCAATCCCTACCTAATCCTTGGATTTATGGAAATCCCATCAATAGTGGTGCCTATCTAGTTAGGTTACCTTCATTTAAGGGACTCAATGTTCCTAAGTTTTATGGAAGCCCTGGTGAGTCATGGTAAAATCACTTAGATTATTTCAAATTAGTTTATTCTACTCTTGGTATTGTTAACAAAAACATTTTTCCTAGAATATTTTTGCAGACTTTGGAAGGTAAAACATATCAAACAACTATTAGTCTTCCAACAAGTGTTATCAACACTTGGAAAGATATTGAAGATTGGTTAGAGTTATGTTTTGGTAAACTAAAAAGGGATTTAGATTTAGTCAATGAACTAGTTAATATTTCAATTGATCCAGGTGAAACTATCTATGGTTTCATAAGTAGATTTACTAGATTATGTCATAAAATTCTACCTAATGTTAGACCATTTAAAAAGTTGTCAAGATTATATTTTTGTAATACTTTACCTTTAAAGTATAAAATGGATATAAAGGATAAATATATTATGGATTATGATGAAACTTTAAATTTCTATATAGAATATAAAAATAAATTAAAATGAGTTAGTTTTAATGATGTAACTATAATGGATGTATATTCAGATAATACATAAATTTTAAAAGACATTCATAATATTAATAACAAACTGGTCACCATCAAGAAACAATTAAATAGAATCCATATTCATCAAGTAAGTCATCATTTACTCAAAAAAATAAAATTGAAGAAATGGTTTTTAACTATAATATTTGTTTATTAGATTATGATCCAAATACTTGTATAGTTATTCAAAAATCTATAAGATATATTCAAGGAAATGAAAGTATCTCAATGGATCCAGCTAATAATATAAACATGTGTGGAATTAGTGAATCTTCAGATGACATCAAAACTACAAATTCTTTTGTTGTTAATACTATACAAAAATATTATTATAAAACAACTAAAAATAATTAAACTTATTCCCAAAATCAAGATAAAGGTAAAAATATATAGAATAATGCATCAAAATATGCTACAATGAATTTTAAACATAATGATCCTTTATCAACAAGTTTTAATAACTCTCAATATTACTTCTTATAATTCTAAAAATTATACACATTTACATCATATAGATGTAGGGGCCTATAATATCATTGATGATTTATCTTCAATAAAAATAAGATTTCCATTATTTTAGGGTACTAGTTTACTAGGACATTTTGAAAAAATCAATGAGGCCATTAAAAATCCAAATACTAAAGATGTTTTAGGATTTTAAGAGGAAAATAAAAATAATAAACAAAATTAATCAAAAGTTTTTACTCAAATATATGACCCTCGTGTAGATTACCTACCACCTTTCTATATATCTATCAAAATTACTGATAAATTCATACATAATTACATTTTAGACACATGTGAATCAAAGAAAATTATGCCAAAATTTATTACTAATCAATTACGTATCTTTTATGAAATGGATAATAGAAAGCTCACAGGTTTTGATTCATGTCAAACAAAATGTTATGGTAAGTTTGAAGATATTGTGATTAAAGTTGCATAATATGTATGACCAACATTCAAATTATATATATTCCTTGTAATTATGCAATGCTTTTGGGTAGAGATTGGTCTAAATCAGTTGGGACATTTTTTGGAAAAGATACTATTTAGGTTCCAATTGTAAATGAAATTTTTTTTATTCAAAGAGATGACTGGTCTAGTAATCCTATTGAACCTATACCACATACTATTGCTTAAATTAAAATAAAAATTTGTACATATGAGTTATTAAAACTTCATGAATCTAAATAAAAACAATAAAACATCTTTATTAGAAGTGTTTTATGGACCTTAAATTTTGATGGTGCTTGTTCAGAAGTTGGAAATGGTGTAAGAATTTATCCCATTTCTCTTGTAGGTAATTTTTTTTGTTATGCCTATAAATTGTCTTTTTATACTAAAAATAAATATAATAGAATTTTAAGCCTTATATATTGGTTTATAAAAGGTTATATAATTGAATGCTAAACAATTAGAGGTATTTTGAGATTTTGAATTAGTTATTAGACAGGTAAGGAAAGTTTATAAAATAAACCAAACTCATCTTCATCGATATACTCAAAAAAATTGATCCTTGAAAAATTTAAAGCATTTAATATCACCCATATTTTTTGGGAGTTTAATATACAAGTTGATAAAATTACTATTTTTACTTGTAACCCTACCATGAATGATATAGAACATGTTGAATTCTCATTTTTAGAGATTTTCAAACCTAAAATTAGTGATTTAAATAAAAATTGGCATGTTTTTTTATTGTGATGAAAATATTTATGCCTTTATTAAAATTAATAATTTTGATAATGATGATTATGTTCTTAACTATGAAGACTATTTACACCTGAATACTAATAAGTTACCAGCTAGTTTGGTGAGTTTCAAATCCATATTTACTCCACATGACTAGCCTAATATCTCATACATATAATAACCTTCTAGGATAATTATTGGAGAGACCATCCCAATAAATCTTGAAACTGAATAAGAATCAAAGTTTATTTATTTGAGAATTCATAGTACACTTGATGAGAAGGTAAAATTTAATACACTTTTAAATGAATTTATTGATATCTTTTCTTGTTCCTATGAATATTTAAAAGGGTATGATACTAATTGTATAATAGATGACATTGTTATTAAGCTTGGTATTAAACCCATTTGGTAGAAAACATGAATAATAAGCCCTTTGCTGGATGGAAGACACCATCAATAAAGAGCTTGATGGTGGTGTCATTTTTCTTATAACATATTCTGAATGGGTATCTAATCTAGTACATGTGCATAAAGTTAATGAAGATATCAGACTTTGTGTATATTTTAGAGATCGAAATAAGACTAGTGTAAAATATAATTTTCTTCTTCTAAGTATTGATAAAATTTTACAAGTTGCAAGATATAAAATGATGTCTTTACTTAATGGATTTTTTGGTTTAATCAAATATTTATCAATCCAAAGGATAGACACAATACAATCTTCATAATTCAAAGATGAACTTTCACTTTTAAATTAATGTCTTTTAGTCTCATGAATGCAGGTGCAACTTTTCAAAGAGTTATTCATGTAGCTTTTGATGATTTAATCAACATTATCATGTCGGTTTACTTAGATGACCTTACATTCCATTTTAGAAAGAGAAATAAATATCTAGATCTTTCACATGAAGTATTTTAAAGATTTAAAAAATATGGTATTAATTCTAAGAAATCTATTTTTGATGTTAGTGAAGGCAAGCTATTAAGACATCTTATTTGTAAAGATGGCATTTTAATTGATCGTAAACATGATAAAGCAATCAAAGAACTACAACCACCTAAAGATCAATATGGTCTTGTCTCTTTTTAAAAAAATTAATCTTGTATGTAAATTTATATTAGATTTTGCTGATAAATCAACTTTTTTACAAATTTTGTTGAAGAAAAAATAATCATATGTGTGGGATGTAGAAGCTAATTATGCTTTTAATAATGTGAAAAATTTCATTAAAAATATACCATTAATTATTACACCTGATTTGTCTAAGTTTTTTCTTCTTTACATTAATGCAACAAAAAAAGTAATAGGTGTTGTGATGACACACCAAGACAAAAATAATGATGAAAAAGTCATCGAATATATGAGTCAAGTTTTGAAAGACATGTAAATAGACATGAACACTAGCTACCTTCTTATTGAAAAAATTGTTGTCTTTAGTTTTTTTATTAATTAAATTTTATTATATCTTGATGGGAAATAAAGTTATCGTAAGATTGAATGTACCTATTTTAGTTTATGTTTTAAAATAACCTACTATTCAAGGAAGATTAGTAAAATGGATTTTAAGAATCCAAGAGTTTGAATTTGAATTTGAAACTTCTAAAATTATTAAAGGAAATGAATTAACAAAAAAAATGGATGAAAATGCTTCTTCTAGTATTAATGTTTTGATTTTATCTATTGATTATTCGTTAAATGCAAAACCTCATTTTCAATCTATGAAAGTTGTTGATTTTAAAAAAAAAATTAAGTTTTGACTTGAAATGAAATATTGAGACTATTTAATAGCTAAAAATGATTGGTACCATTATATTATGTATTATTTTTAAACATGTGCTTTCCCTAAAAATTTAGATAAAAGACAAAGAAGATCATTGAGAGTGTAGGTTTTAAAATTCTGCTTGCTAGAATTTTTTTTGATAATGGAGTATTGATAAGGTGTTTTAATCATGATCAAATCTAGAAAGTACTTAGGGTATGTTACAAAGGTAGTTATGGTGGTCATTATGCTACAAATACTAAAAATTATAAGACTTTATGTGCATGCTATTATTGGCCTACATTGCTTCAAGATGCTTATAAGTTGGTACATACTTGCATGCCTTGTCAATTATTTGTTGGTAATGATAGATTACCAATAATGCCTTTTAATCCTATAATTTCTAAAAATCTATTTACTGAATGGAGAATTGATTTTATATCAGACATTCATCCTCCTTCTTCCACTATCCATAGATATATACTAACTATGACTGATTATTTTATAAAATGGCCTAAAGAAAAAGATTGAAAAAGTTCAATTACATTTGAATTCATTTCATTTGTTGAAAATTAGATTTTTTCTAGTTTTGGTGTGCCTTATAAGATTGTTTTAGATAACAATCCTCAATTTATTTCAAATGAATATTTAGAATTTATAAGAAAATATTCTATTATTTCTAGTCATTCTTTTAAATATTACCCTCAAGAGAACATACATACTAAGTCTACAAATAAAAGCTCAATTTTTATTATGAAGAAAATAGTTTGTGAGAATAAAATAAATTGGTATCTTAAGATATTTAAGGCATTATGGGATGATTGAATCATTGTTAATGCATCTACAAGATATTCTCCTTTTATGCTAACTTATGGTTTTTAAGCTACACTACCAATAGAGCTATAAATCTCATCTAATCATACTACTTTACAATCTTTAAGTCATTACATCATTTGAATTTGCATTATTATGATGAATATTTATTATAACTTTTGCATTTAATGAAATTGTTACTCTAGATTATAAGTGGTTTCAAAATCATTCAATGGATTCAATGAAATCATTAAGCATGTACAAGAATTGGAAGGGAAATAGTTGTTTGATCATGTAGATCTTGTGAATATAATGTTAGTGGTCAAATGTTTAAATATTCATGGTTTGATTCATATATTCATTGATAAAATGATAATTTTGATCATGCAGGTTATATATGAATGATATATGATGGCATTATATTGATAATATTTAAAATTATAATATATATTTAATCAAGAATTTAATTTTTGTAATGTTTTAAATTTAAGTTATTACTAAACTTAAATGGTTTTATAACCTAAGACCTAAGGATTGATGCTAATGCATTAACACCAGGACCTATTAACATTTTTGTGTCAAGAACATTGCATATTAAAGGGTGAAAAAACCATGGATTCAAACCTAAGGACTAAGATTTGAATGCTATTTGATCTAAGTAGCAATCTTAATAATACTTAGGGTGATGGAGATGGAACCTAGATGACCTAGGTGATTAGTGTTGACCATGAGGTTCAAAGAAATGGTTTGATATCATTTAGATGGAAAATTATGTGGATTAAATGCTTTAGATATATGGAAGACAAGTTGGGATTTGTTTTGAGCCCAAAAAATTTATGACATTAAAAATTGAGGTACATGCATTGGTTGAAGGATTTTAGTAGTGTATTTGGCAATAACACTAGTCATGTTTAAGTTTGTTAGAGTCACCAAATGAATTAGATAAAGTTGGTAGTAGGCTACTAATAGTTTAATATCCAATGTGATTGAAACATGTAGTAAAATAGTTATTGTATCTTGAAAAAATATAAAGGTCATTTTCATTTGATTCATTTCAATTCTTTGGAAAGCTTTGGGTGGAAGTGGCATGTTGAACGCGAGAAGAACATTTGAAAAAGTTTGGAAACTTACAACACTGATAAGAATTTGATATTTATCACTTTCATTATATGTCTTTATATGGTTTAGATTATTTGAAAAATATTATATAGTCATGCAAAAAGGAGTTTTGTGATGTTTGAGCATGCAATTGGTTATAATTTCATTAGGAAAATGGTGCAAACATTAATTATTTATTATTATTTGTTTGAAAATAATTAATATTCATGCATTAGTGTTTCTAATTTTATGAGATTGTTGAGTATGATGAATTTCAAGTTTTGGGTTATCTAACATTTGAGAAAGACATGGTTTTTGTTTGATGGATGGTAAACTTGGAATAATAGTTGAAAATTGTAAATTTGTTTTGTTTTAGAGTGATATTTGTTTTTCAGTAGGATAATATGACAATTCTGTTATTAACTAGTAAATATTAGATAAAATAGTGTTGCATGAATGAGTTTGTTTCAGTTTGAATTGGTTTTGATATAAGTATGTTTTTGTTGATTTTGATTGGAAATGTTAATGGGAGTTTTGATATGAGATCCACTTGTCAATTTTGTTTTGATCAGTGTTGGGGTTTAGTTTTTATTTGGTTAGTTTCATAAATTTTGATAGTAATTAGATTCCAAATAAAAAATACATGATACATATTGTTTCTTGATTCACAAATATGGCTCATTCTATTTGGTTTAGTTGAAAAAATTTAGATGGAAAATTAATATGATAAATCATGTTGTGTGAGTGTGTTGGGTTTTTAAGATATAAGTTTGTTTTTCATTATGTTTAAGTTGAAAATGGTTTTGATGTTATGAGTTTCCTATTTAGTTAATTTGAAAATATTTACAGGAGATAGATATGAAATTTAGGTTCTACATGTTAGTTTGTTTCAGAGAAGTATTTGGATTCTCAGTTTTGAGTTATGAAAGTTTTATTTAATTAGGAATATATGCAGCAAATAAATATGGAAAATAGGTTTGCATGAGACTTTTGGTTTTAAGTTATAAGTTTGATTTTTTTGTGTATAAGTTGAATTTTCTACACTATTATGAAATGGAAAATTCACAAAAAAAATTTAGATGATTGTTTGTATTTTCATATATACAAGTTTTGATATGAGAAATCTTTTCTATTTGAAGTTTGGTTTCCATAATGTGAACATTTTTGGGATTTGGAAAGCTTTTAGATTTGGACTAGTTATATTTTATACATGGATATGAGGAAGTCATATTTATTTAGTTAGACAATGTTGTGCTTCAATACATTTTTATTCACAATCAAGTGTAAAGATATAAATTTGAATGTATGTACTATAGCAGTTGATAGTGTTACTTCAATATCAGTTTATAAAAGAAATCAATAAGATCTTGAGAAAAAATTGTTTATTTAGATGGTATTTAGGCAAATTGTTATTTATTTTGAATTCATGGGAAACCTGTGACCATTTATCAAAATATTGTTATTTATTTATAATTTGTTGATGAGTTGATTTTTCAAATTTCAATTATTCTATTAAAATTTATGATATAATTTTATATGTATTTAATATATGGTGGAGAATAGTTTCATTGTAAGCAAGTAATCGAGGTTTTTAATCTATTTCATCTTTCAAAAAATGTTAGGGTGGACACCTTCTCAATATAATAATTTCCATAGTAATGTATGGAGGAATGATGAAACTTGGAATATATAAGATTCATCTTCTCACATTTTTGCTTATAAAAGTCAATATTTTAGAGGTAGAAGGCCTAGTAGGAATTTACCTAGACCCTTTAATAGAAGAAATCATATGCTCATTCATTTTTATACATCAGATCCAAAATTTTGAGATTTTCTTAATGCCTTTCCATTTAATCCTACAAACAATCAAGGAAATTGAGGATTGAGAAGGCCTTATTGAAGAACCCATCCTCACAAATGTGGAAATCCAAGTGGTTTAACTCAATGTATGTAAACAAATCTACATTCTAAACATAATTTAGTTTCTCATCATTATCTACAACACCATCAGCTATTACCTTAAAAAGATTTGCAACAAATTACTAAATTGTATTCCCATGCCTTAGTGCCTCTTAAATGTAAAAGTCCATCTCTTAAACCTATGAATCCAGTTGAAACTTGTTCAAAATTAAACATTTTAGATTTACATTATCATTTGATATAATAAAAAAGTTTAGAGACTCTTAACTATAAAAGATGAGAGATAAATCCTTCATCTTCACAAACTATCACCAAGATGGTAAAGAAAGTTAAGTTGGAAGTGGATGACAAAGATAATGAAGAGGCTATTAAACTGATAAATTTTCCTACCACAATCATGTGTTATATAGAGTATTTTATTGGCAAGGGATATCTATTGATTGAAATGCTTTTTGATTTAGTGATGAGTGAAATTTGGAGTGATGTTTAATTCTACTACTTTGACACTTTTTAGATACTATATATGCTTTAATAATATTTAAAAAATTATTTTAATATTTGATAATGGTTGAAAACATTTTAGATAGTATATATATTTTTCGATGTGGAATATATGAACTTATGGATAATGCATATGGTTAGATGTTAGATGTAGTAAGTTTCATTTAAGTTGCTTATATTGTTTTATTTTTTTTCATAATAAGTTTATTTTAGATGTTGTGATGTCTAAGGGCCCTCACCTGATTAGAATCTATCCCCTTTGGTCTATTGATATTTGTTTTGATCTTAAGACTTATTTTAAAGTCTTAAATTAAGTTAAACTTTAACTAAAATTTTATTGACTTAATTAAAGTTAATTATGACTTAACTAATAACTAACTAAAGTTAGTTATAACTTATCCCTCAACAATCTCTAGGAAAAAGGATTTTAAAAGAAGATCAAAGTGATATATGAGAGGAGGAACATTACATAGGTATTTTTTGAAGAATCTAATTTGCTTCAAAGTTCATCATTATATTTTTTCTTTGCAACATCTCTAAGATAGAGTAGTTTTTATAGATAGATCAATGACACATTCTCTGATGACTAAGTAATATACTTAATTAGTATAAGTATATCCAAGTTTCATTGTTTACTTTATAAACTAATTATCTAAAAGATCTTAGATTTAATATCTTATGATGATTTCAAATTTACAGTCATATGAGCAATATCCAAACTACTTGTCCCGAATACTAATGAATACTTTGTTATTTGTGACATGTTGAACTATTTGGATTATATTGGTTATTATATCAAGGATTTATGTATTGAAAATATTATTTCTCAATAAAAAATAGTTCATTTTGCTAAGAAAACTTTCTTTTGAAGATTTAAAATCTTTTATATTTATTTTTTTTACCTTATTTTACTTATTTTATTTTGATTATTGTTTAGTTTAGTAATTAGTTTAAATTAGATTAATTAGTTATCTTATTATATTTTAGTCATTAATTAGTCTTGATCATTATGTTTTTAAAAATCCTTAGTCTTTCCTTAATTAGTTATATTTATTTGATTGTTTAGATATTATAATTTTAAATCTTTCAATTGTATTTTTTAAGTTATTCATTTAATTTCTTAATTCTGTTTAGTCTTATTTTTGTTTTTAATAGAGTTAGTTTATTTTTTTTATTCAAGTTAAAGGGGGGATTTTTTTGAACTAGGGTCCCTAGACCCTAGGATAAGTACAAAAAAAAATCTACAATCTACCAAAGACCTACCAAGAAATAGGACCAATTAGGCCCAAAAATAGTTAAAAATAGCCTAGAAACTAATAAAGAATAACCATAGAACTAGTCTAAATCTAAGCTACCAAAAGCATCCTCCCAATAAGATTTCATTTTTTAAAGGTGCATATCAATCTATAACAACAATTTATCTTAGATCATGCCATACTAAGATATAATGCTTTGCCCCTTTTTGCCCTTCCATTTACCAGTGACACTAGTCTCAAAAAGCTCACTAAAGTGAGATCACAGGTTTTCAACATTCTATATGCCCTCATACATCACAACTTTGCTTATAATTCACTAAAAAACTTATTTTATTATGAATAATCTCATCTTTTGTTATAAAAACTCGCCCTAAATGAAAAACTTTGAATTTGATGATCCTCCTCCATGACTAAAAAGATTTGGCTCATCCTTGAGTTTTCCTACTACAGAGAGTTAACCTTACCTTTTAGCTCTATGACATCTCACATAAACCACCACATGATATATTTTTGGAGGTTGAGATATTCTAATATCTTTTCTAAGATCTCCTTACCTTTAAATGAGGTAACTAAATTATTAAACACCTCATTCTGGTCCTTTAGATGTTTGTTCTGAGAAGTCTCCCCTTTCTCCTCTGGAATAGAGCTATTTTTAGTTATAATTTCTTTCACATTAGATTAAATTAAATTTTATTAGACTATTGAATCTTTATTTTAGTTTAGTTTTAGATTTGTTTTAGTTTAGATTATATTTAGTTAGTTTTTATTTTTCAATTTAGTTGTTTATTGTTTTAGATTTAGTTTATTGTGTGATTATGTTAATTATTATTTCAATTTATTTCTTCATCATTAATTACAATATTCTATTCTTATCTTTTAGGTCTATGTTTATTTTTCTTTGAGTTTTTTTTGAGTAAACATGAATATTCAAAGGCATTTGAATAAAATAAAAATATTTATAAAGAACATAAATCTTTTCTTCAAGAGACTATATTGATCATAGGCCTTCTCTATCAAATAAATTTGATTAGGTTGAGTGGGATATGCTTGGGTTGCTTGGTAATGTGTAGTCCAGGGTTGATGCTGCTATAGCCTAGTTACTAGATTTACTAGAGGAGACAATAAAGGAGGTGGAGGAAGATCATGAGGAGTATGAGCTGCTGGTAAAAGTAAAGCTAGATCTAGAGATTAAGGGGAGAAGGTGGCAGGATGCCCTACAGGATCCTCTAAGAGATGGATAGAGCTGTTGGAGTTAGGTATTTTATGGATGAAACAAGAGTAAGATGATGCATGAAGGGGCCTACTTGAGCCTTCTTCCATTTGTTCTTCTTGGACTCTATCTTGGATATCACCTATTATTCATTGATGTCATTTAAATAGATCTCATCATCATCTTCAGCCTAATGGCCATTGTTGATGTTGAGGTGGGTTGAGTACTATGCCAAATGAGTTCAAATTACCCCTTTATATTATCATTTCCAAACCTTGCACTTTACAAGGGTGAAGTAGTATTTCCAATTCACCATCTTTTGTATTGAGGGGAATGTCTTATAGATGTGGTGTTGTATGATGATCAATAGCTACAAGCCCACCTTTTACTGATGTTTTACATAAAACCCAAACATGCCTTCTACCAATTGATAGGCTATCTCTTATTCTAGTAAGAAGTTGGAGACATAATATGGTAAGTGAAGGTGTTCCTTGAGAAAAATTATGATCCATATCATGATGTCATATTTGTATTATTCCTGATGTTTATGATAGAATCCTAGATTACACTTGAGAGTCAAAGCATCAAAGTTTCAATGATGGAATAGTAGACCACTAGGTAGAAGTGATCATAGATGTCTCATATGAGATGGGGGAAATTATGTCCATATAACTTATAAGATACCACATGGACCATTGATCCCCTAAGAACCCATGCAGTAAAGGCCAAAGACTTGAAAGAGAGTGTCTCATAGATTATATCTAGCAAGTATTTCATCATGTATATATTACCCCCAACTCAGGTATCTATAATGGCATGGACCAACTTGAATTTTATCAACACCCCCATATCCAGGATATCCGAACATGTAACGATCATGTGTAGAAGAAGAACCCATAGCTCATTGATATGCTAGAAATCTTATCTCATACATATATAGTTTATCAATATCATACCTACCTAGATCTCCTCTTCGAAGGTGTGGATGGGGTAGGCATTGATATTCTCCTTGTTAACCCATTTGGAGTTAGGATTCTTAGCTTAGTCATGGAGTACATCATAGATATAGTAGGTGTTCATATAGACCAACACTACCACTACCTCATAAAAGAAAGTGAATTATGGGAGGGAGTAGTACATCTTGAAGGCATTCTATGAAATATTGACAACCTAGTGAAAAGAGTTGGGTGAGCACACCTAGTTGTTGATCACTTCTTGTATACAAATGGTTTTTTGAAGGATATTGATTAATAGGTCAATGCAGGGGAATGCCTTTAGTTCAATTCTTAGAGGACCTAATGGAATATTTATACTCATCCTAATGGTTATCATCTTTATAAAAATCCTTAGGGACTTGCTTAATCAATTTTAATATATTACTATAGTACTTATACTCAGTCAAGCCAATAATAAAGGTGGTATCTGAGTACTCAAGTTTGGTGTTTGGGTTTGAGGATGAATCAACCATTGGAGTAGGATGGAGGGAAAATAGGAAGCTATGAGTGTAAAAATCACATGATATAGGAAATTTTTATAATTTTAAAAGTGGGGAGTTAGAGATCTATTCAAAGGTAGTAATGGTAATCATTAACAAGCTTTTCCTAGGTCTTTATAAGTGAATGCATAATTCCCCCTATATTAATGAAGTTTGACAACTCACTTATTGTGAATTTAAATTTGATTTGGTGTATATATTTTTCCCTATATTTATAAATATATAATTAAATTCAAAGCTCATGATCCTCTACCACTAGCCTGATATATCAATGGTGATGGGATGTTTTAAATTGTCTAATCAAGTCTAGCTTCCCATTTTGTTAATGTTCAATGTGTGATAGGAATGCATTCACATATTTTAGAGGATTCTAAACTAACTCTTTATTTTTGACACACATTGTTTGGTCATTATTATTCTTAATAATGGTCAAAACCTAGGCATGCATCTGTATCCCATGTCATTTCTCTAGACTAGGTGATATGCCACCCAGGGACACATGGTACATACTGATTGGTTCTCTAGTTTTATCAATATTTTATTTGGATATTTTTGGGGACTTAGGAGGATGTTATTTCATCCAAGCACCTAGTGACATGAAACCTTCTCATTTGGTCAGGGTCTTCTAGGCTATAACATCTTTGATAGGTCTAAGGGACTAGTCATTATGACTCATGGTAACATAAAACCTTCCCAATTGGCTAGGATATCCTTAGATCTAACATCTCTGATAGGTGTGGGGGACTATCCATTTTGACTCATGGAAACATGGTGCCTTCCCATTAGGCCAGGCTCTTTTAGGCTTTGAAATATCTAACAAGTCTGAGGGATTGGCCATTCTAACTCATGGAGACATGGAACCTTCCCATTAGACTAGGCTATCTTGGATTTTGAGATTTTTGATAGGTCTAGGGGACTAACCATTTTAACTCATAGTGATGTGACACCTTTATATTTAGTAAAGCTTTCCTAAGCTCTAACATCTCTGATAGGTCTAGAGGACTAGCTATTATGATTCATGGAAATGTGGTACCTTTCCATTTGACTGAGATCTCTTAGGATCTGACATCTCTACTAGGTTTAGGGGATTGGCCATTCTAAATTATTGTGACATGGTGCCTTCTTTTTTAGTTGGGCTCTCTTAGGCTCTAATATCTTTGATAGGTCTAAGGGACTAGTTGTTTTGAATCATTATGACATGGTACCTTCCCATTCATATGGGTTATGAAATATCTAATAGGTCTAAGGGACTAACCATTTGACCCATGATTATGTGTCACCTTCTCATTCTACTAGGATATCTTAGGCTATAACATATGTAATAGGTTTAGAGGATTGACCTTTTTGAATCATGGTGATATGGCACATTTTCATTTGACTGGGCTCTCTTAGGATTTTACATATCTATTAGGCCCATGAGAATGGCCATTCTAACTCATGGTAACATGGCACCTTCCAATCCAACCACTTTAACTCATTCAAAAATGACCAAGTAAGAAAAATAAAAAGAATACGTTGCATTAAAACTTACTTATTAAATACATAGATCTTGGTTAACCACAAAGGGAAATAGGTATATTGCTCTAGGAAGGGGATTAGACTTTGGGATATTTCAAACAAAAATCAACCTACAATGTTAGTGTCATGATTTATAAAAAAAAAACAAATAATCCTTAGTTTTAAATTGAAATAAAAGAGGACTATCACTACTTGGGGAAATCAAAGTGATGCATATTTAGGGAATTTGAGTAGGCATCACTAATGGAAAAAAAATAAAGGATCTTGAAGCTCTAGCTCATGATATTTTTAGAGGGGTCCCCCATTTTAGAGAAAAGGGGGAGTATTGTCCATAAAACAAACATTTATTTGAAGTGTGTCTCAAAAGAGAAAGCTACAGACATTGAATAATTTACATCAAAAATAGGTAGAGGACATCCCTTAAGAAAAGCAACAACTCATAAAATCTTAATAATGAGATACTACTAGCCTATAGTTTTTAAATATACCCATAATCATGTAGGGACATGCCATAAATTCCAAGTATTTGGGAGAAGGTAATTCCATGATACTATGCCTTTACAACACTAGTCATTGAGGGATGACCCTTTTATCAAAGGGTGTCTTAACTTTGTTGGGGTGATCAACCAAAATTCTTTTAGTAGGGAACAAATTTGTCCTAATAGCCACTAATTATTTCATTATATGGACAAAAGTTGTGGCTAAAAAGAACTATAGAGCACAAGATGTGATAAAATTTATGGAAGATAACATACTAACCAAATTTAGCACTCAAATTTTTGTTGGTTTGTGACAATGGTCCAGCCTTTTAGTTAGATGAATTTATAACATGGGCCCATGGTAACCAAATTAATATCAAATTTTCATCAAATTATTACCCTCAATGGAATGGAGTCATAAAATCTACCAACTAGAATCTAATGGATGCTATTAATAAGTAATCACAAGACAAACCAAGAGGATGACACCTATTATTAAAGTATGCACTTTGGGAAGACAAACCAAGGCATAAGCAAGCCCTCAAGGCTTCACCTTTCTTTCTAGTATATGGACATCAACCAATATTTCTTATTACTCTTAAATTACCAATGTATTAGTTCATGCAATAGTATTTGAGATAAGGTGAAATAATCTAACCTAGATTTCTAGACATAATCCATATGGAAGATAAAAAAATAGAAGAATTACCTACAACAAGCATCAAGACATTGTTAAAAGGTGGTTTAATAAAAGTCCAAATGAAAGTCTTTAGGATATCAGACTTAGTGATTTTATGGGATAAGACACATGAAAAGAAAGGACATCATCATAATTTCATTACTTTATGTATTGGGCCATATCGAATCTCTAAGATTTTGGGTAATAATGTTTTTCCATCTAAAGGACCTCCAAGATAATGATCTTGATTTTCAAGTGAATGGATAGTTTTTGAAGCATTATTTCATGGATACTCTAACTGGGGGCACGTTCAAATGACTATGAGTTTGACCTTAGAAGTAGGCTTAGATTAGATTTATTATTCTTAGAGTATATTACATGTTTTTGTCATTTGCTTTCTTAGATTAGTTTTCCAAATTTTCTATATTAGTTTCCCATTTTCAGCATTTACTTTCATATTAGTTTTACTATTTTCTACATTAGTTTTCTTAAAACTAAAAAATAATTCAATCAATTTCTTATGTTGGAATTATGAAATACCTGCTAGAAGAAAGGGGATGACTCAAAAATTTCACAATAATGCTAGAATTTGTTCTTATAGTAATTGGGTTTTAGAATTGAGGTATGTGTTATGACTAAAATTAAGTTTTGCTTGGATTGGATAAGTTTATTGGGAATTTGGAATTCACTTTGATATACTCATGAAAAGTTTAGAAATAATTTTCATTTATAAAGATCAAATACACTATTACATGATAAAACTTAGATGAGAGAGTATAAACATTGACATGGATACATGCTAACATGGATGCATTGATAAAAAATAAGTTTTATTTAACATAAACCTAGCCAATGGTGATTCCCAACCCTTGTTCCATCTATGTTAAAAAAATCATACAAACTTATGGAGGAAGGGTGATTAAATTAATATCTACCAAGGCTATAAATGTTTGACTGGTAGTAGAACAAAGCTTAAAGAAGAATCACAAGTATCTTTGTTTGGGATATGGATGCATGACTAGTAGTAGAGTAATGTCCAAGCTTCCCTTATTATTATTTTTATAAAATTAAAAATCAAAATGAAACCTATAGTGTTTATCCAGATCTTTATTAAAAATTTCATAATAAGGATTAAATAGATCCCACAAAATCACACATAAATCCTAGGTATGAAAAGGGTTAGTGTGTTTCATCATGCATGAGGAAGTTGGATACTCTTTTAGCTGACTGGTTTACTTATTCTTTTGTTGTTAAGCCTAAGGTCCTATTATGATATATTAACTAAAATTATAGGTTCTCAAATACTCTGGAGTATTTCCCCACTGAGTACCATTTTTTGTGCCCTAAAACACCCCATTTTAAGAATTAATATAGGGATCCATTATTTCTAATAAATATATATTGTAAAGTTTCAAAAGGGAGAAAATCAAAGCTTGAACATTATTATTAAATTATTTACCACCTTTGATACTTTTCTCTATTCAAATGTGACTAATGAAAACATGTTAGAATATTTAATCTTTTATTGTAGCAACCCATTCCTAGGTTTCAAATTTTCATCGAGCTCGCTATATCATGACATTTGTCAATATTTAATTTATTCACAACTGATCATAATTACAATAAAAAATGTTCTAAGTCCTTTTGAGAATTTAGATTAATGAGATCATTCCATGTAGAATCATCTCATTCACTTGTGATGTTTGGATTTCAAACATACATTCAAAATTCTTGAGTCATTGTGAACCCTCCACATGTCAACATCTTATTAGCTTGGGACACAACCAATTTTCATGAAAGTTTCTTAGTCTTTTGAGTTCCTAAAACCTCAAGATTGCTCCACATGGTGACATATCAGTCACTCAAAGTCTATAAGAATAAAATATAAAGTTGATATTTAAAATTTTCTAGGACTAATGAGATAATTGATCATAGTTCTCCCCATATTTTTTTAATTCAATGATGGGTGAGAATTTTGGAGGTATAAATTTGAATTTGAGTGATGGGTGGGAAGATGGTGAGTTACAAACCAATGATGATCCCATGAAAGAGGCACTTGATCACATGTCTATCTTAGAATAGGGTCCACAAACCATTTTGAAGGAGGTACCAAATCACATGATTGTTTTAGGATAGGGTTCACCTACCACTTTTATAGGCAAAGGATTTGACTAGACTGTTGGAAACAAATCAATCTCATGGGAAGATATGGTGTTTGGAGAGTGGATTAAAAGCAAAATCATTAAAGACTCCTCAATAATCCACACCTATGAAAGAAATGAGGTATGCCTTAATGTCCTTAATTAAGTCATTGAGAAAGTTAGTTCTTCACTGTCAAATTCTCTCTTGGCCAAACTTAGAGATTTTAGACCCAATATTGATTCCTTCAAAAAATGGGTTAATTTTAAATGGTTTCCTAAGGGATAGATTGAAATTATTACCATGACAAATAATTTTTTCTTGATCAAATTTTAAAACTTTGAGGACTACATTAGGTCCTTATGGGGGGTCTGTGGTTTATGGGTAAATCAATTATTTGTCTTTATAAGTGGAAAACATGTTTTAACCTTGATAGTACAGTAATGGAGAATATTCATATTTGGGTTAACCTACCAAAAATATCTTTAGAATTTTGGTGCTAGAGGTTATTCTTGGGATTGATATAGCTCATGATCAACCTATTTTTATTGACCCCATTACTATGTCTAAATAAAGACTCCTGACTGCTAGATTTTGTGTCTTCATCTGTGATAATAAACCCATGATTCATTACATCAAGATTAGATCTAAATATGGGTTTTGGAATCAAAGGATTATTTTTAAAAGAGACTCAGAGATCAACAAAAACTATAATTTATTGAATCACTCCTCAAAATAATGTCCTCTCTCTAAGAGGCCTTCCCATCCCCCCACTCCTCATTGGGTAAACAAACCTCTTTGTTTGAACCCTTACCCTCACCCTATATAAACTCCCCTTTTTAATCCTCTTTCTTCAAACCCTTCTCCCAGTCCCCACCATGCTCCCCTTCCTTCTCTTGTTCCTCTTAGCCTGGGAGAGAGGTTTTTTGTTGTATCCTCTATTAAGGACTTGCTTCTCCCAAAGATTCATATCCCTTTAAAAACTACCCCAACTAGTATTTTTCCTTTGATCCAATCTGTTGCTATTGATTTTGATGTGATTTTCCCCTTTGATCTAATCATGGAGAAGGTTCCACTAGCCTTCCCCCCTTTGATAGATATATTCATTGAAGCAAATTTCGCTTCCCTTATTTTAACTCCAGCTTCTTAGTTTCAAAATGAACCCTACACAAAGAATCATGAATATTCTAATTCACTCTTATCTTTTTAATCTTTAATCTCTGTTAAGGATTCGATTCTACAAGAATTTTTATGTGTAAAAGCTCTAAAAAATCTAGTTAGTAATGAGGGGTTGCATAAGTCCTTTTCACCTATCCCTAGGTAATTTTATTCAATAGGAAAGAATGAGAATATTAATAAAAATAAGGAAAAGGTAGAGGACTAATAGATGAAGGAACAACCAAAAAAGGGTAGGAAAAGAGCATAAGTATGGGAAGATCTAAAATCTACTAGTAGACTGACTAATCAAAATGCTAGAAAATATGAAATAGACAAACAAGTTGTAAAGGGTACCCAAATGACCCTCAAACAATTCCCAAACACCAAGAAATGAAGATTATATCCTAGAATATTAGGGTTTTGAATAACCTTGTGAAAAAAAGATTGGTAAGAAACATAGTATTTAGGCATAAACCTAATGTTTTAATCCTCCAAGAAACCAAGATGTCTAAGGATAAATTTTTTAAGAACAAAGATAATATTTAGGATAAATATTTAACTTGTAGTAATAGCTTTAGAGGTGCTTTTGGTAGGATGATATTTTTTTTGGACTCCTTAATCTTGGAGGGGATGATTTTGTTAAAAGATAACTCGCATATCACTATCTTCAAATATATTCATAATAAAGTGGAGTGGGTCCTTACAAACATATATGCACCTAACACCATAAATGAGAAAAAACTCTGGGTGGATCTGATTGAGATTAGGAAGTGTTTTAAAGACACAAACTAGATGGTGGTAGCCAATTTTAATTCTCCTTTATACCTAATGGAAAAAAGTGGGAATCTACTCATTCAATGATAACATGATGGATTTTGGTGAATTTATTAAAGAGGTAGGTCTCATCAATGTAGAATTGAAAGGAAATATGTTTACTTAGTCAAACAAGAGATTGGGTGAAAACCTTATTCAAGTTTGCCTGGATAGGTTCTTGGTCTCAATGACATGGGATATATAATTTAAAAGTTATTTATCCTCCCTTCCAAGGGTGAGCTCTAACCACAACCCCCTAATTTTCATTGGAGATAAGATGTCTAAACCCAAGAGCATTTCATTTAGATTTGAAAAAAGGTGGTTAACCGATCTAACCTTTCTTGAATCATTGAAGGAGTGGTTGAAGTTTCTAGTATAAGGATCAGCTATGTTCATCTTAGTTATGAAACTTAAACATTTCAAGCACAAACTTAATATCTAAAACAAGGAAGTTTTTAGGAATATTTTCACTCAAAAGATTAAAATAGAGGAAGTGTCTTGTAGAATGGAGGAGGAAATCAATGATTATGGTTCCAATCTTTCCTCTCAAGTTAAAAAAAGTTAACTCCTAAGTTTATTTCACAATTTAGAAGCCAAGGTAGAAATATTCTAGTATAAAAAATCTATAAAAAATTGGCTTAAGAAAGGTGATAGGAACATAAAGTACTTCCATCTCTCAAATTTAAGAAAACATAAACACAAATTAATTTCATAAATCAATGGAGAAGATGGGGTTCAATATAAAAAATAAAAATACATTGAATGCAAATTATTAATTTCTATAGGAATCATTTGGCCCTCGCCCCCTCCCAGGATTTCCATCTTGAAGAACATGTTCTAAATCTTATTCAGGGGGTTATATCCCAAGAAGATAACTATTCCATTATTTCCCCACCCTTTGATTAAGACATTAGATTCATAGTTTTATCTTTGGATAGAGATAAAGCCCTAGGATCATATGGATTCTCCCCTTTTTTCTTCTAGGTTTTTTGGGACATCATACAAAATAAAGTTTGTCTACTAGTCATTGAATTCTTCAAATCCAAAACAATGCTTCAGGAATTTAAAAATAATTTTATAGTATTAATTCTTAAGAAACATGGAGTGAATCAATTAAAGGATTTCAGACCTATTAGCCTTTTTTCCACTTTTTATAAGATATGCACAAAATGTTTGGATTTAAAAATCCAAATTCTTCTTGACAAGTTGATAGCAGAATAACAAGGTATAGACACTAGAAAACTATACTAGATGTCAAAATGCCTCCAGATACCTTAGGGACCACCTAACCCTTCTTAATCCACTAACCAACCCATTAAACCTTGAGTCTAGTTATCTACTAAGCTAACTAAACTCACCAAATTACTAACCTAATCTTAACCTAACCCTTTTTAACCCACCTCGACCTCTTTTCCTTCAGACACTCAACTGTTAATAGTTAGGCTAACCATCAATGGTTAGGTCCTCCTTATTCTTACATAGATACTAGCTTGTCAGATAACATGACATAATTAAATATGTCTATCTTTCCCATTGCTAATGAACTCCTAAGCATCAAAATCAACAAGCCAACCTACTAAGGAACCTTATATCCTCCATCTCTCTTTGCCTATAAAAAGAGGGGAGTAGGAGGTGAAAAACATCATCAAAAGCATTCTTCCACATAGGTATTCAAGCTCTCTAGCTAGTATTCTTCCATCAATTCAATAACAACAATAGAGATCTGAACCTTTCTCAAAATTACTCTTGAGATAAAGTACCTTTACTCTACCAAAATTGATCTAGCCATCAACCATCAACCATTTTGCAAACCAAGTTATAGTTTATGTTTCAATTCTATTTGGTTTCCAACTTTTAGGCCTAAATTAGATATACTGCACCTATCTTCTAAATTCCCTACCCCTATCTAGACCCTTAACCAAACCCCTATTTGTTCAATAACTCAGTATATAATTCTTTTTTGAGTACATTTATAATTTCATAGGCAACCATCGATAGTCAACACAACCACCAATGATCACCCCCAATCATTGATGGTTACCCAACCATCGATGGTAGCCTAATCATTGATGGTCAACATAACCATCAACAGTCAACATAACCACAAAAGGTCACTGTGGCATGAAATAATAAGTTATTTTTGACCTTTTACTCCCAACTAAATCTAACTTTCTATCTCCTTACCTGTTCATAGACCCCTACCTAATTTTTTGAATCTAACCCGATCTATTTTAGCATTAATATTGACCCACTTTTGCTATATTTAGTCATTTTCTATATCAAGCATTTACTTTCTTATTGTATTTCATTTCAACACTTTCTATTATTTGATGTAAGTATCTTACTTTTATCTCTTTCAGCTTAATTATTATCAAAGAGTGGATGGATAGCCTCCTAGCAAACTCATACTTCTTAGATTTAGCTCACATTAGGTAGTACACCTAACTATCTTTCTAACAACCCCTTTTATTAGTTTTTTTATCTATATGTTATTCCTTCCAAGATAAAGAGTATCTCTCCATACTCGTCTAGACTATGTGTGCATTAACAATCAGGGATTTCTACCACACACTTATACCTAGTTTATTATCTTCTTCCAAAATGTAGAAATGAGTATAAATTAAGAGAAACATTCTGGCATGCCTAGTGGGACCCTAGCATCATCTAGGTTCCCCTTTCATCATTTATTATTTATTCATATAATGAAATTTAAAATTACTTTTGGGTTTAAAATAAACCTTGCATACATTGACTACTTTCTTGTTTTGAGTTTATTTAGTAACTTAAAATCAAAGTAATTAATCATTGTTTCACTCTTGTTATCACACATTTTACCAGACCACATAATCAATCAACACATCAAACCCAAACTTGAGACAAGGCCCAACTAGGATTTCATCACCTAGTGGTAACCTTACCCTTTCTCAACAATCGTATTTGGAAGTCACTACCGAAGGGAGAACCAACTCATTTCTCTAGTTGAGTATAAACTTTGAAATTCAATATATTTTGTCTAAGCACCCAACACCCTTATCATTGTAGTATGTGAAATGAGGGGGTAGGCCCTAATATCAAGCCATGTATTGACATTTAATACAAATTATTTTTGAGAGCCTTTAATACCCAAAACTAACCTTAGATCCTTCTTTAGTACTTGATCTACAAACCAAATTACTTCTTCAAACTTTTTAAGGCATAAGCCAAAAGTTATCTAAAAAGAATCCTAATTTTTAAATGCACTTTAGTGTATATTTTTATTTCCTTGAGATTCTTTTCCTTTTGTTTTATTTGTGTTTGAGTTATGAGCTTTTCATAATTTCTTTTCTATTCCTCACATGGTATTTACTAGACAATAATTGAGGAATCAAACCAACCAAGAACCACCATTTTCATCTTCCTCTTCTTCCATGAAGTATACTTCTGATGTTGAGATATCTCCTCATCTTTTTCCCCTCCTACCATGCCTCAAATAGTTTTTGAGGGTGATGTGGATTTTGATACCTTCTTTGATAACAACCCTGTGTCCCTCTAACATTACCTCAACACCTTAGGTCACTTCACCCCTATTGCTTTGGTTCCTCCTATGGATCCACCTTATGGTATGCCTCCCCATATTATGCTGGGTGCTACCTCTACCCAACCTATGATCACACAAGCATATTCTTACAATAATATCCCATCCACTACTTCCACCCAAACTCAATCCAACATCCTAACCTATATATAAATACCCCTTACACCAACCAACACCTCTAATATACAAGCAACCTCACCTCTTGTTACCCATATCTTATCCACTATGGGTATATCTTCTAAGCCTATTTCCACCATTCCCCTTATCACTACCAACCCACCAATTTCTAATTCACTTCAAAATTTGGTGCTTTCCATACCTCCTACCCTTCCACCTATTAACACATGAGTTACCACTCAACCCCAAACAACTAACAACCCATCCATACCTCCAAATCAACCCATTTCAATCCAATAATAAATACCCATGACATCCTACCAATATTTTCTTAATCCACAAGGATACATAACACCTTCTACCCAACCTTTTGTGCCTATCAACCCTAATGTGGTACCATCCTAACCTTTAATGACTACATACCAATATGTGGTATATTCTCAACCTTCTACCACTTATCCATATATTACTACCACCCAAACTTAACCAAACTTACCACATAATTATGGAGCTTCCCAACCTTAAATAGATTTGGTCAAAAATTTAATGGACAAAATGACCAACTTGGAGTCATTAATCTCTAGGACTCATAACATTTTATCTTATGATCAAATCTATAATTAACCTATCCATCCATCCATCCCTATCTGATATTATTCTCCTTAATGGGAACTACCAAAGTTTTCCAAGTTCCAAAGCAAGGAGGACCCAAGATAACACTTGAGAGCATTTTGCCATTCTTGTTATTTGATTTCATATAACAATGCTATTCTCCTTCGTACCTTTCCCATGTCTTTATCTGGACCAGCTTCAGATTGGTATAGTGATCTCACCAAGCACTCCATATTTTCATTTTCTCAACTTGCCTAAATATTTTTAGATAATTTCTTAATCAATATATCTAAAAGGGTCTCTATTACCGACATCTATTCCATTAATTAATTTGATGACGAATCAATTGCCAATTTCATAGCTAAATGGAGAGGTCTTATCAACCAAATTTCTTTATCCTTACCCCAACCTAAGTTGATTGAGATTTTTTCTCAGGGTTGTGCCAAACACATTTCCCCTACTCTTCAATTTCAAACTTTTAGGACTTTTGATGAGGCTTTCACCATGGCATACAAATTAGAAATTAGAGCCATTGATGAGGGAAAAATGAAACTAAAGAACATAAATTATAGATTTAAATCCAATGAAACTTCATAAACCAAAACCACAAATCAACCTAACCATCCCAAAACCAAAGTAAAAGAATCTACCAAATCATTTATCCTTAAGACTGCTCCACCACCAATTGTCAACCAACCCAACCCAACCTCTAAATCTTCTAATTAAAAAAACCAAAACCAAAACTGAGTTACCCCAAAATAATATACTTCAATAGGGTAGTAATATACTTCATTTTTGGATAAATTACTCAAATCAAACATTATAGAAATTCCTCCCATAAAACCTCCCCACCATTTGATGCTTCTCACCCTACACCTAGTTGGTACAACGAGAATGATCTATGTGCTTTCCATTGCACCATTGGACATGATTTTAGTAGGTGAAACACCTTTAAAACCATTTTTAAAAACATTATTGATAAGGGAGAACTTGTATTTGATAATCCCAATGCACTCCAAATCAGTCCCTTGACATCTTTCATAAACCTTTCCCCAATCATGCCCCCTCTACCAACTATGATGATAATAAACTGGAATTATCTGACACTCATGAGGTCCATATAGTTAATGTAATAATCAGTGAACCTATTATTGAGGAGACAATTACCTTAACTACTTTTTCCTAAATTTCACTCATTGCTTTGGACACCCAAATAGAGGAAGCAAACACCCCTCTTTCTTTACTTTATGAGACCATGAATTATCCACATCTCCTTTGATATAAATATCAAAGGAGGAAATCATTTCTTCAACCACCTCTTCCCCCACTCCACCTATTAAAGTGGTGGAATTACCTACCATTCCTTTGGACACCCAAATAAAGGAAACTACCATCTCTATTCCTTCACTTGAGACCATCACACCTTCCTCTTCTATCTTAGAACCACCCATTATCTCTTTGGGAACCATCCCAAAAGAAGAGATCACCTTAACTATACCTTCCACAGAGGAGACATCCTCCCAAACCTTGGAACCTTCCATGAATAATAAAGGTGAGGAAAGTGTGGACCAATTTTGACTTTGAGGTCAAAAAAGGGTACCCTTAGTTAAAAAATTCACTTTTAGGCATATAAGTGGGTATAATATGTCATCATAAGGTGTTTCATTGGTTAATTAGTTTCAATTGATGTTGTAATAACTTTGGTTAAGCATTTTCTAGGTACATTTATCATTTTAAGTCATTTTAAGGGGTCTAAATGGTGTATTTAATGATTTGTACAGGTTTATTGGGATTTTTTCAAGTTTAAAAATCTGATGTCATTCCCCATGTGTCCTTATAATTCCTAGGAATATGACATAACTAAATAAATGATAGGTTGATTAAAGAAAATGTAGTTTTCTTGGCCAAAGAAAGAGAAAAGGAAACTTGCATAGCTCCTTAGGAAGTGTGACACTTAGGAAACATGTGAATGTGACTCTTCAACTCCCAAAAACTCAAATAAAAATTTGGTTTTATCTCAAACTAACTTTTATATCTCAAAACCGTTCATCTCTCTTCTCCTCTTTTACATAAAAAATGACTTGTAGGTTATTACTTGGCATGGTCAATACAAGTGGTGTCAGGGATAATGATTTTGGGGGAATATTATACACTAAAATATCTTAAAATCCATATAATAAATTTGATAATTAGTTAAGTGTACTTCATGACCCATCCCTTCAAAGTGGACTATGAAAAATCACCTATCAATATATGTACCCTCCAAGCTTTCCTTCATTTTGAGAAAGTCCATGCAAATTGGTTGCTAAGATTACTTTCAAAGTTTTTTTGGATTCATAATATAAGTATTAAAACACTTTGTTTCATGTGTTTTAGATAATCTAATTAACTTAATTTGTAGGAGGATGTAATTTTCTAAGTTATGGATAGTTTCACCATTTACAGAATCTTTGTGCTTTACTAATGGTTTCAAGAGGTTACGATATTTTCTTCCTCATGTTTAAAATATATTTTTCATCCCATGTCTTCTCATTTACATTCTTCAAATATGCCTCATGAGATGGTTATCACAATGATTAGGTTGCTTGTCAAACCTATAATTGTCACTCATAGCCAGTTGTTGGAAATCATATGTTTGAGACCTTCATGCCATGATCAAATGGATATATTGTAAGTTTTGAGGTCTTTTTGTGTCCTCAAATGATATATAATGGTGAACCAAACCTTCAAATTAGTTTCAAATAAGAGGAATTGGGTAGTCACTTGAGACACCTTCTCACTATCTGTGATGAAAATACTCACCCATAGGTGTTTGAGAAGAAGAAGCCATGTGTAAACTAGGATAATGGTCTTTGGTATCCATTTAAAAATTTTGAAACATTCATGTGAATAATTTGAAGTGACATAATAATTTTTTAATGGTGATAAGATTTCACACTATTCATCATCTCAAACTTGCTCCATATATGTGTAGATAGTCACCTATAGGTGATCTAAATAGAGAATAACAATGCCTTTTTAAGTGTGAAGTAAGTGCTTAAGACCTTGATTAAGGCCATAGTGAGTAAAAATACGTCATATTAAACCTATTATAATGAGTGGGATGATATGTAGGGAGGTATAAAATTTAAAAGGGAGTCAAAAGATTGGTTTCATGCCCTTTGACCCTAAAAGGGGAAATCAAAGACCTAGGGTTATGTTTTAGATATCATATAACATAGTTGGAAAAGGTTTTAAGGCACATAAATATATAAAAACTTGTATCCATTATGAACTTAAAGAGACTTGAGAAGTATTAAGTCAGGGTAGACAAGAAATATTGGTTGTTGAGAGGCTCAAACCTATCAAATTTATGCACTAGAAACCTACAATAGGTATCACAGGTTTGCAAGATGAGATGGTCTTTTGACACATTTGGTGGGTAATAATTAATTAACTCATGTTAGGAGTAATTAAATTGGAGGAAATATTATAAAAATTTCATGTATATCATTAAATTTGTATTTATATATTATTTTTAAAGTTTCACAAGTACCCCAGGTGTCTCTTGTATGGAAACACTCACCTTCAGCCAAGCAAACAAATAGTGAATAGGATTGAGGGGATAAAATAGTAAATAAGAGATAAAAAAGGTGATAAAGTGGACCCAAAGTACTTATAATCTGGTCTTTTAAAAATATAAAAGGCTATATACACCATTTGCAAGCCTAGACCCGATGTTCACCTACAGGTAGTGGTTATCAAAGAAGCATCTCAATTAGGCAGGTAAGGACTCATCTATGAAGAATAAATTTCTTGAGAATGGATAGGAGGAGGATAGTAGTTTAAAGAAAATGAATTGTGACATCAAGAGACTATTTTTTAATCCAAAAATAAGTATATAGAGAGATGATATGTTTTTCCTTGTCCTCATTTGCATCTACAGGCAGATAACATAGTCAAAGACTATGCTTAGTTTCTACTAGAAAAGTGTAATAAAAAAGTATGTATAGGGAGGTTTATAATGATGAAGTGAGTTATATCACCTTCATTATGACTATAAGGGACCTCCATAAGCTATATGGGATGTGTAATAAGCTTACATAGGGTTTTAGACCCTTATTTTGACTAACAATAGTGTCCCAGCATGTAAGATGGTAAGATGGACATGAAATTGCTTAAAAAAGGAGTTGATGAGATCAACAAAATCAGAATCTCACTCATGACATACATTAAAATTAATATTTCCTTTCAGATATAAGGATAAGAATATAATAAGTAAGGATTTTTCAATCATGAAGAAACACGATCCATCATTGGAGCTTCCCACACTCAGTCTTGGTGCACACATAAAAGTTTGGGGATTAAATCATTTAGAGAGTCAAATGACCAAGTTAAGAGTTTAAATTTTATGTAGATAACCCCTAGGACTTGGGGAACCAATTCAAACATTAATCATTGTCTGAGAAGGTAGAGAAGTACCCCCTATTTTGTCTCAGATAGGGGGTACTTTGCCCTTAAGCAATAAAATAGAAGTTTTGAAGTATGAAGGCAAATAAATGAACCAAAATCTTGGAGAAACTGGTAATAAGGTTTTTAATAGTGAGTGGAATCCATAAAAACAAGACAAAACTATCAGGGAAGAGTGAAACAAAGAAAATTGCTCTATGCTCCTAGGTTTGTCGGTAGAACCTTTTGATTCATAACAACCAACAAAGGGTCAATTTGAATATAACCCTAAGGAATATTATAAATTTATTGGGTCATGTATATGGATATATATAGATGTATTAAATATAATGAAATTCAAGAAAACCAATAGGAAAGCATAGAGTATCAAAGGTTACAGATAAACTTCTAGGTAAGGATCAAAACCTAGAGCCTAAGGAGAGGGTCATTCACACTTTTTGACTATATATGTATTGATACCTATATAATTTTGTTCATGAGGTCACTATAGAGGTTTTTTAAACTTTTAAAGTGAAAAGGAAGCTAAGAGAATTAATTTTTGGACTTGAACCACTCAAACTTGTAGGAAATGGTGAAAAACAGCATGATAGATAGTTTCAAGTGTTCAAACCTTTCATAAGACATTACATGGATGCCATTATAAGTTTTGGGGATGTTATTAGGGTCCCCTAAGACCAAATTTGTATAATTATTTTGCAACTTGGATGTCAATATTTTATGAATCTCTTTAAGACTCAAAACTACTCTAAAACCCTTAAAAACCCTCAACCAGGATCAATCTTAAGAAATTGAGTTAGATAGATAATACAATGGAATAGTTTTCTCATGGAACCTATTGGGAATTTGAATATAAACTCACCCAATATCCTTACATGCCATCTATCTATATGGACTTGTAGGACAAAGGGTAGAAACATGCTTTTTCTCACTATTATATGTGTTGTGTAGGCTACAAGATGAATTAGGAGATGAAAAAAAGTTTGGGTGGAATATTTAAACCTTAATATAACTCCAAATATTCATTTAATTTCATTAATAAACATATAAGTTATTCAACCAGGTCCTTACTTTTAGCTAGTCAAAATTTGTCTAATGGACAAGCTAGAGAAAAGGGAGAAAATCTTCAAGTATAGTGATATTAAGGTATGCTTGATGCTTCTAAGGTCATGGAGGGTCTTTGAAAAGTGTCATAAACTCCATTCCATGGGTTTTTCATGTATAATTTATTCCAAATTGAGGCAAAGGTGTGTAGGGTTCATAAAAAGGTAGTTTTCAAGATAACAGATGATGGATTGGCTCCTTTTCCAGTTGATTCAAAAAGGCTAGGCAATGCAACCAATACATGAAAAAGCATTTTTGAGAGCCTAAAATTTCATTTTTAATATTATAACTTACTTGTATTAGTTAAAATATGTTCAAATAGGTTGTAATCATGAAGTTAGTTTTTTCTATGTAAAAAAGAGGAGTCTTATGACATTTTGCCTAACTTGGATGACTTGGATTGATACTTTTGCTCCTAAAATTTCATGGTTTGACCCATATCATATTTTTATACATGTATAACGTAAATTATTATCTTGAAAAGTGTCCTTATGACCTTGGACTTCTCTCTCTCTCTCTCTCTCTCTCTCTATCTCATCTCTCTCTCTCTCTCTCTCTCTCTCTCTTTCTCTCTCTCTCTCTCTCTCTCTCTTCTCTCTCTCTCTCTCTCTCTCTCTCTCTCTCACCATCTCTCTCTCTTCTCTCTCTCTCTCTCTCTCTCTCTCTCTCTCTATCAACCATTTTGGCATTTTATGGGATGCTCCACCCTGAGTATGGTGAATCCCTACTCAATTTTACACCATTTATCAATAAAATT